>JASAOD010001992.1:42500-198126 GCA_030849845.1 Crithidia brevicula | reverse complement strand
CGCAGATGAGACGGAGGACATTTTGGATTGCTCTATGGAGCGGTTCGAGAAAATTTTCCATGAGTACTGCCAAGGTGGAAAGGCCGACACCTACACCGTCTCCATCCACAAGGGGTATTGAGGCAACCCTGATTCTAATTTTTTTTTGGCGCTCTCTTTGTCAACGGTGACGAAAGGCCTCTCTTACATATAGTAACTAAACTATCGGGTATTTCTTTTATTTCAAAAAAGTTTGTTTTGCATACTGATTTTTCGACACACATGTCTATGCCTTGGTTATTTTTTATTATTTTTGCCGTTTATGGTCATCTATATTTTCCTTTGTTTATTCATCGACAAAAGATTCTATAGCCGGTTCTAACAGTGGAGCTTGCATCTTGCAGATCGGTGCAGCTAGCCCCCCTGGTGATTGTTGTCTTCACATTTTCTTTTGGGAACTTTGCGACTGTTTCACGTGCTATTGCTTTTCATAGGTAAGGATTGTGATTCTCTTTGACTTATGTCTTTTATTTTGTAGTTTGTTTCGTCCTCAATTCGTGTATCCCGAAGCCTTTTTTTTATCGTGTTTGTGCAAGTTTGTGCCCAGTCATTCTTTCTGTTGGCTTTGTCCCAAGCACATGCAAAACTCCTCTCTGGAAAAAAAAGGAACCATACTAGGTCAAACCCACAAACAAAGAAGGCAGCGAGTATTTCTATACAATCCTTGTAGTGTGTTGTGGTGTTCAGATATGCTCAACAAATTGCTATCGCTTTGATGCTGAACGAAAAGAATGCAGTATCATTTAACCCTTTTTTTCCTAGCCACTATCAATGCATAGCAGATGCAAACAATTAGGCCGCACTCTGTAGATAAGCAGAGAAAACGACTTCCGACATGACAGCAGAATTTATCATTACCTTTATTAAGCGTCAGAACGTCTGCAATGATTTTTTGTGTATGCAGACTCGTCTATTCGATAGACGAAACGTCACAGTTGTGATGAGCGCGATGCCTTTGGTGAGAAGTATTACGTGTCCAAACTCCTTGACTTTCCCCTTGGGTTCTTGTTTCCGGTTGATTTTTGCTTTTGTGCCAATGGACATTTTTTTCTCCGAACAATTGCTCGCGTGTGCATCGTAAGAACATCCCAAAGGCGTATTCTACCTGCCTCAAAGCTGCCCTCGCTCCGTATTGGGTTTTTTTTTATTGTTGCCTTTTAAGAAGCGTCGAATTTCTCATTTTTTACGGCCTCTTCTCCTACCTCCTACTTATATCTTTTAAGATAACAAATTGTTGCCCTATTTCCTTCACTTCACCATTCTTTTTTGACAATGTCTCTCACGGTATGCATCGCTGCGAGCGACTCTGTGCTCGAGCCACTGGAGGCGGCTGTGCGAGCTCGACTAAGCGAACACATCAAGCATGTCGTAATGGGCAACAAGCCTGACGACTTTGCAGCCGCCAAGGCCCACAACGAGGGCATGGTCATGGTAATCCTGGGTCCATCGGCACACGAGGTGATCAAAAGCCTGTGCGATGACTACGACAAGTCCGAGCGTCGCGTTAAGTTCATCTACAGTGTGTCGGCTGGCGTGGACGCGTACCGCCTTTCTGAGCTGACGAAAGAGCTTGAGGGCGTACAGGTGTACAACGCGCAGGGGTGCTACTCGAACGTCTTAGCAGAGCACGTCGTGTTCAGCATGCTCTACTTCAACCGCTTCCCCTGGCGTCTGGTGGCGTCGAGGAAGGTGCGGAAGTGGGATCAGTTCAATATGATCCAGCTGCGCGGCCAGAGAGTCGTTGTGGTCGGCTACGGCGACATTGGCCAGGCGTGTGGCCAGAAGGCGGCGGCGATGGGCATGANCATCAACATTGGCCGAGGCCAGACGCAGTGTGAGGCGGACATCGTCGATGCGCTGAACAACGGCGTGATCCGCGGCGCCGCGCTCGACGTGTTTGAGACAGAGCCACTGCCAGAGGACTCGCCCATCTGGGCGGTGCCGGACGACAAGCTGCTGCTGACGGCGCATTGCGCAGATGAGACGGAGGACATTTTGGATTGCTCTATGGAGCGGTTCGAGAAAATTTTCCATGAGTACTGCAAACGTGGAATGGCCGACACCTACACCGTCTCCATCCACAAGGGGTATTGAGGCAACCCTGATTCTAATATTTGTTGGCGCTCTCTTTGTCAACGGTGACGAAAGGCCTCTCTTACATATAGTAACTAAACTATCGGGTATTTCTTTTTATTTCAAAAAAGTTTGTTTTGCATACTGATTTTTCGACACACATGTCTATGCCTTGGTTATTTTTTATTATTTTTGCCGTTTATGGTCATCTATATTTTCCTTTGTTTATTCATCGACAAAAGATTCTATAGCCGGTTCTAACAGTGGAGTTTGCATCTTGCAGATCGGTACAGCTAGCCCCCCTGATGATTGTTGTCTTCACATTTTATCTTGGGAACCTTGCGACTGCTTCACGTGTTATTGCTTTTCCTAGGTAAGGATTGTGATTCTCTTTGACTTATGTCTTTTATTTTGTAATTTGTTTCGTCCTCAATTCGTGTATCCCGAAGCCTTTTGTTTTTCTCGTGTTTGTGAAAGTTTGTGCCCAGTCATTCTTTCTGTTGGCTTTGTCCCAAGCACATGCAAAACTCCTCTCTGGAAAAAAAATGGAACCATACTAGGTCAAACCCACAAACAAAGAAGGCAGCGAGTATTTCTATACAATCCTTGTAGTGTGTTGTGGTGTTCAGATATGCTCAACAAATTACTATCGCTCTAATACTGAACGAAAACAATGCAGTATCAATTAACCCTTTTTTTCCTAGCCACTATCAATGCATAGCAGATGCAAACAATTAGGCCGCACTCTGTAGATAAGCAGAGAAAACGACTTCCGACATGACACCAGAATTTATCATTACCTTTATGTAGCGTCAGAACGTCTGCAATGATTTTTTGTGTATGCAGACTCGTCTATTCGATAGACGAAACGTCGCAGTTGTGATAAGCGCGATGCCTTTGGTGAGAGGTATTACGTGTCCAAACTTCTTGACTTTCCCCTTGGGTTCTTGTTTCCGGTTGATTTTTGGTTTTGTGCAAATGGACATTCTTTTCCCCGAACAATTGCTCGCGTGTGCATCGTAAGAACATTCGAAAGGCGTATTCTACCTGCCTCAAAGCTGCCCTCACTCAGTATTGCCTTTTTTTTTTCTATTGTTGCCTTTTGGGAAGCGTCGGATTTCTCATTTTTTACGGCCTCTTCTCCTACCTCCTTCTTATATCTTCTAAGATAGCAAATTGTTGCCCTATCTCCTTCACTTTACCATGCTTTTTTGACAATGTCTCTCACGGTGTGCATCTCTGCGAGCGACTCTGTGCGCGAGCCACTGGAGGCGGCTGTGCGAGCTCGACTAAGCGAACACATCAAGCATGTCGTAATGGGCAACAAGCCTGACGACTTTGCAGCCGCCAAGGCCCACAACGAGGGCATTGTCATGGTAATCCTGGGTCCATCGGCACACGAGGTGATTAAAAGCCTGTGTGATGACTACGACAAGTCCGAGCGTCGCGTCAAGTTCATCTACAGTGTGTCGGCTGGCGTGGACGCGTACCGCCTTTCTGAGCTGACGAAGGAGCTTGAGGGCGTACCGGTGTACAACGCACAGGGGTGCTACTCGAACGTCTTAGCGGAGCACGTCGTGTTCAGCATGCTCTACTTCAACCGCTTCCCATGGCGTCTGGTGGCGTCGAGGAAGGTGCGGAAGTGGGATCAGTTCAACATGATCCAGCTGCGCGGCCAGAGAGTCGTTGTGGTCGGCTACGGCGACATTGGCCAGGCGTGTGGCCAGAAGGCGGCGGCGATGGGCATGAAGGTGACCGGCATCCGCCGCAGCGGCGACAACACAGTGGACAAGCACGGCGTGATGGTGCGCGGCAACGACGCGCTGGACGAGGCCATCCGCGAGGCAGACTTCGTGGTTGGCGTGCTGCCCGGCACCGCGCACACGACGCACTTCTTCAACAAGGACGTGTTCGCCAAGATGAAGCCCAGCGCCGTCTTCATCAACATTGGCCGTGGCCAGACGCAGTGTGAGGCGGACATCGTCGATGCGCTGAACAACGGCGTGATACGCGGCGCCGCGCTCGACGTGTTTGAGACGGAGCCGCTGCCAGAGGACTCGCCGATCTGGGCGGTGCAGGACGACAAGCTGCTGCTGACGGCGCATTGCGCGGACTTGACAGATGATATTATCGATTGCACGATGGACCGATTTGCAATGATTTTCAACGGATTTTTAAAGAATGGCAAGATGGACGCTTACACCGTCTCTCTCCACCATGGTTACTAGATCTATCCCCTCAGTTTTTCATCATCGAGATGAGAGATACAGATCGCTGTTTGGGTGCGTTGTCTCGCACAATAAATTATTATTATTATTATTAATTTTATTTTCCCGCGCATTTTTCCCTCTATCGTCTTTTTTCTTTTTCTTTTTTGGATTTGCTGAGGTACATTTTCCTGATGGAAGCTCTAAATGCTACGGAGGTGTAATGTAATCTGTGGCCTCCGAAGTCATCTGAGCATCATACTGGCATCTCATCATGTTGCTTTTGCTCTTTTAATTATTGCAAAGCTTCAGTTGCTTCGCGTTAATACTACCATTTTCTTCCTTTTAGTGGCGTCGAGCGACCTCTGCGTCTCTGATGTGGGAAAGATGGTTAGCGGACTTCCCTTCTCCAACGTTGAGGTGCTCTACTTCCGCCTTCGAACTTGTTTGCCACTTGTTAAAAGCGGCACATCACTTAACGATACACTGAACAAAGCTCCGCATATTTCAAGTGCACGCCCACACAGCCGGGATTTTATTATTTTCTCGAAGCGTTCTAGGAAAGCACTGTTGAAGCTAAGTGCTATCTCCTCGGAAACAATTCTCTTAATTTGGGAACATGCGCGTCACTGCAGGCCTCCCGTTACTGGCTTTCGGTACTATTCACGAAGAGACACATGTACTATTTTGTCGATGAAACGAACGGGTCTAATCACCTTGCGGAACCGAAGACAATTGCCAACCTTCTGCCCTTTTCCTCTTCGAATACCACTACTGCATGTTTGCCGATTTCATTTGTTTGCCGCACCACGACAGACTCTTTCTTTTCATTAAAAAAAAAATACTTTTTAAAAGCCCACCTCCTAGAACATTATTTTTGAGAAAAAGAAAGCTAAATTACAACTATCGAAGTCAACTGCCGCATCTTGCCCTTTCTTTTTCAGATCAGCATCATGTCTCTGACTGTGTGTGCCTGTGTACTGCCGACAAACCTGGCAGTGGTGAAGTCCATTTTGGAAAAGCATCTCACCAGCGCTGCTGTCAAAAATGTGTTTTACGGTCAAACAGCCGACGCCTTTGCCTCAGCCAAAGCTAGTGGCACTCCGATTGCACTGATGGTGGAGACGGGCATGGCTCATGATGTGATTAAAAGTCTGTGTGATGACTACGACAAGTCCGAGCGTCGCGTTAAGTTCATCTACAGCCTCTCTGCCGGTGTCGACTCCTACCGCCTTTCTGAGCTGACGAAAGAGGTCCACGGGATTCCGATGCACAACGCGCAGGGATGCTTCTCGAACGTCTTAGCAGAGCACGTCGTGTTCAGCATGCTCTACTTCAACCGCTTCCCATGGCGGCTGGTGAACTCCAAAAACGAGAAAAAGTGGGATCGTTTTGACATGATTGAAGTGCAAGAGCAGAAAGTCGTTGTGGTCGGCTACGGCGACATTGGCCAGGCGTGTGGCCAGAAGGCGGCGGCGATGGGCATGAAGGTGACCGGCATCCGCCGCAGCGGCGACAACACAGTGGACAAGCACGGAGTGATGGTGCGCGGCAACGACGCGCTGGACGAGGCCATCCGCGAGGCAGACTTCGTGGTTGGCGTGCTGCCCGGCACCGCGCACACGACGCACTTCTTCAACAAGGACGTGTTCGCCAAGATGAAGCCCAGCGCCGTCTTCATCAACATTGGCCGTGGCCAGACGCAGTGTGAGGCGGACATCGTCGATGCGCTGAACAACGGCGTGATCCGCGGCGCCGCTCTCGACGTGTTCGAGACAGAGCCGCTGCCAGAGGACTCGCCTCTGTGGACAGTACCAAACGACAAGCTGCTGTTGAGTGCGCACTGCGCGGACTTGACAGATCACCTCATTCACTCGACTGCGAAGCGTTTCACCGATATCTACAGCGAGTACGCGACGTCTGGCAAGAGCAGCGCGTACCGCGTGCACTTCGAGAAGGGGTACTAAGTCCTTGGGGAATACCAAAAAAAAGAAAAAGGATAGATAAAAACGTGCATTAAAAGACATAGTGTTTTTCTTTATCGAAATGTTTGGTTCTGAAAAAAAAAAAATTGTACAGGGTTGTGTGCTGTCTGCATCTTTTAGCTTAAGGAAAAGAAAATGGAAAAACGGAGAAGAGAGCTGAAGTTCGGCAGGGCGGAGGGCATCCTTTTACTAGCAACCATTCCCCCTTTCAGTCGCTCTCATGTTTTTGCCACTCTTTAAAAAAATCCAGAGACCTATAATTCAGTAAGTTATTCTCGAAGCTGCAAAGGTGAACAAAGTTAATGAAGGATTCAGCCTCTTTCCACCTACGCGGGGACCGTTTCTACGTTGAGTCTGAACGCTGTTGTTTGAGCGGTCCTACCTGCACCGTAAGCTGCTTTGTGTAAACAATTAAATAGAAACTATTGTTGTTGTTGTACTCGCAGTAAAGAACTTCGCTGCTCTATAAACGTGGAATCCCGCCGCAACTCCCTCACTCTTTTTATTTTTCTCTTGTTACCACTCGCGTTTCACCTCGTCGACTCCGCTTGCTTTTACTTGATTACTTTTATATGGTGCATTTCACCATTGTGCAACAAACACCTGTCCTTTCGCGTTGCAAATGAAACGAATCGCTTCACACACGTCCCACTCAAGAAGTTGTTTCTCACTACTATTATTCTTACTATACCGTAGTATATATTCATTTATTAACAAAGTGCTTCTATTGCCGTAATTTAAGTCTCTAGGATGTCTACGGTACCCGCCTTGTGCATCTGCACGAGCTTCAACCGCGCACAGATGGTGTCTGACATCATCGGGAAGAGCCTCTTTCCCGATCACTTCGTCACCTCGAAGGATGTGGCGGCCGACTTCGCCGAAGTGAAGGCCTCAGGTCGCCCCATCATTCTGGTGGTGCTTGGACCGCTGGGCCACGATGGGATCAAGTTTCTTGCGGACGACTATGAGAAGCCGCAGAACGAGCGCCGCGTCAAGTGGGTGCACAGCTGCTCCGCTGGGCTCGACTGGTACCGCTTCAGTGAGCTGGAAAAGGAGATGGAGGGCATCCCAGTGACCAACGGCAAGGGTGGCTACAACTTTCTGCTTGCCCAGCACGTGGTCTACTCTATTCTTTACTTCACCCGCCAGACCGCGCGCCAGCAGCGCAACCGCGCCGCCAAGAAGTGGGACCCCTTTGACCTGGATGAGACCCGCGGCATGAAGGTGGGCATTCTGGGCTACGGCGAGATCGGCCGCGAGACGGCTAAGATGCTGCAGCCCATGAACATGGACGTGACGGGTGTGAAGCGCAACAAGTCGGCAGAGGCCGAGGACGAGTTTGGCGCGAAGCTTGTCAGTGGCGATGATGAGCGCGACCGTGTGGTTCGCGAGAGCGATATCCTTGTCAACGTCCTGCCCGCTACCCCGCAAACGGAAGGAATGTTCAACCTCGAGCGCTTCAAGACGATGAAACCAACTGCCATCTACATCAATATTGGCCGCGGTGCCACGCAGGTCGACAGTGAGCTTGCGGAGGCTGTTTCAAGCGGCGTCATTGGTGGTGCGTCGCTAGATGTGTTTCAGCAGGAGCCTCTTCCGCCGTCCTCGCCGCTATGGGACGTCGCCGATGACAAGATTCTTCTCACCTCGCACAACGCCTGCATGACGAGCAAGTCCTTTCGTGACACCATCGGGCTCTTCTCGACGTTCGCTGAGGAGTACCTGCGAACGGGTAAGATTACTGCCTACCTCCCCGACATCAAGGTTGGGTACTAGAGCTGTTTAACGTGCCTCTCATTATTATAGTTTCTTTAAATCGTTGGTCCCCTTTAAAGAGTATATATAAGGTAAGCCTTATCTACTAAACGTGTTGTAATTCTCCTTTTCCTTTAGGTTCCTTGTCTCCTAATGTATCGGTCTTTTTCTCACTTTTCCGTTTTTTTTTTTTTGGAGGTTTCGTGACGTTGCACCTGTGTGCTGTGGCAGATGTCATGTGTTCCGCGGAAGTGCCTTGTAGCGCAGTCGAAACCATTGTGATGTACCTACACGTTGCAATGGAAAAAGAAAGCTAGAACATTCGAGCAAACGCAAAAAGATTTACTTCGTTTCTGAACTTTGCCGACTCAACGCTTCTAGATGTCTCCTTCGCTTTTCACTTTTTATTACTTCCAAGTTGTCTTAGCAATTACACCTAAAGCACAGACTCTCTAATGAGAAGACAACACTGTCAAATGGCGCATCACAGCGACGGCTATTTTCCTTCTCTTCGAAGAAATGCGTCAAAGTTTGAAAAGCGCTGTCAAAGTGGATTTTCTTTTTAATTGGCCAACCCATCCGAATTACAGTTATCTGCTTTAGCGTTTGTGTGTGTGTGTGTGTGTGCATCTGCTGCTTCACCACCACCAATTCAACTGCGTGCACAGACCCGCACATATGGCGCTCTTTGCACGTTTATGTACGACCATCCATCGAAACGGATTGTTTTATGGCTCATTCTGCTCGATAGATGATTCGCCACCAGTTTTAACATCTGATATTGTTACACGTGTCGGAAGAAATGTAGTCATTTGTTTCTCCCTTCTTCTCCGCGCACTGCGAAGCTCTCTTGGTTCTATTTGACAGACACCGCCTTTGTCCTAATTCGATAACTCACGTTGATACCGTTTTTGCTTTTGCTTCTTTTTTCTTCATACAAATCTTTCGAAAAAAGGGTTTTTAGCGGGATCTTCCTTTCTTAAAGTAAACAAAAGCCACATTGACTCTTCAAGATGAGTACAGTGCCTGAACTCTGCATCTGCGCCAATTTCAACTATGACCGCAATGAAGACATCTCGCGCATTATCGGCCGGTCGCGGTTCCTCTCCCATCACCTGTGCTTCCAAGATCCTGCCACTGAGTTTGCAGAGGTTAAGGCATCTGGAAAGCCGATCATTCTAGTTGTTTTAGGCCCGAAGGGACACGACGCTATCAAGTTTCTTGCGGACGACTATGAGAAGCCGCAGAACGAGCGCCGCGTCAAGTGGGTGCACTGCTGCTCTGCAGGTCTGGATTTCTATCGTTTTCACGAGCTCCAGAAAGAGTTAAAGGATGTTCTTGTAACTAACGTAAAGGGAGGCTACAACTTTCTGCTTGCCCAGCACGTGGTCTACTCCATTCTTTACTTCACCCGCCAGACCGCGCGCCAGCAGCGCAACCGCGCCGCCAAGAAGTGGGACCCCTTTGACCTGGATGAGACCCGCGGCATGAAGGTGGGCATTCTGGGCTACGGCGAGATCGGCCGCGAGACAGCTAAGATGCTGCAGCCCATGAACATGGACGTGACGGGTGTGAAGCGCAACAAGTCGGCGGAGGCCGAGGACGAGTTTGGTGCGAAGCTTGTCAGCGGCGATGATGAGCGCGACCGTGTGATTCGTGAGAGCGATATCCTTGTCAACATCTTGCCGTTGACGGCTGAGACGAAGGGAATGTTTAACCTTGAGCGCTTCAAGGCGATGAAACCAACTGCCATTTACATCAATATTGGCCGCGGTGCCACGCAGGTCGACAGTGAGCTTGCGGAGGCTGTTTCAAGCGGGGTCATTGGTGGTGCGTCCCTAGATGTGTTTCAGCAGGAGCCTCTTCCGCCGTCCTCGCCGCTATGGGACGTCGCCGATGACAAGATTCTTCTCACCTCGCACAACGCCTGCATGACCGCGCAGTCGTTTCACCAGACGCAGAGTCTCTTCGTGAAGTATGCCGAAGAATACTTGGAAACCGGGAAGGTCTCCGCGTATCAACCGGATTTGACGTCTGGGTATTAAGTCGTGGAAAAAGAGATTGCAGAAGTGGCTGTGTGTGTTAAATTATTATTATTTCATTCTTTGGTGAATGCATTTTGTTCTCTCTCTATCTATCTATATATATCAATATTGCAGGCATAGCTGCTTATGTCCTTCGTGGAAGGCGGCACAGTATTTTCTGCGTTTTTTTTTTTCTAAGAGGTGCTTTTTCATTTCACCAGCTGGCTTCATTGCATCCAAAAAGAAAAAAGATCTTATGAGCTCACAAATAATCCATTTACCATGCATCAGTCTACTTTTTTTTTTCCGGATGATTTCGATACGCTACTCTCTTTGGTGCGTTGTTTGTGCAATTGCATGACGAGTGCCACTTGGTCTGTGACCGCGTCGCGGAAACCCACCTTTATTTTCTTTCTTTTTTAAAAACTGGTTATACTGAGATCCTCAGGAATGGGCAATGTTTTTTTTTTATAGAGACTCCACCATTTTACTTTTTTTTTGGAAAAAGAGAGCTTCATCGCGAATATCGCTTTGCTGGTGTGCCACCTTTCCCTGATTCATTATGCGTGTGGTCGAGGTTTTTTTTTTCTTTCTTTCTTTCTCTCCCCCTCTTGATGAATTCTCAAATAAGTTGTGTTCCATAACCAAATCACGAGCGTTGCTGTGTGTGCAAAAATTCTCTATCATGGGAAAGAGGTTGTGCCCAGGTACCGACAATGAGCACACCGAAAACAGAATTTGACTCTCCGAACTCTTTTCTAGTACTTCTTTGTGAAACACAATAAAATCGCATCACTCTCCTTTCATTTTCTTATTCTGAAATAGGGATATTTATCGTTATGCCTCTGCGTGTGTGGGAATATTCTTTTTTCCTTGGTTTGAACTGGGTGTGTCTTGCGGCATCACACTGCCACTGCAGCTCAGTCTGCCAAGAAAAAAAAAAGCGACCTTCACTAACGCTGGCGCAGTAATGAACTCATCTTACCGTTTTTTTCCTTTTGTGTTATTGATGGATGGTCTTTCTATCTTTTTCTGTCACCATGAGTCGTCAACGACGATGTCATATTGTTATTCACTGTTGCGTTGCTTTGCTCCCTGTAGCAGCGAAAGTGCTGTTTTTTAAAAACTGATTTATTTTTTTGGGGGTGGACAATCTTGTCGTGGTAGCTGGTTTGCTTTACACGCAACGGAAGTACACTTCTCTAAGTTTCATTCCATCCCGATACGTGTTAATGCGCCAGAAACAAGTTTTTTTTTTTTTTTCTGGTGAAATCCCTTGTGTTTAAGCTTCTCTTGTCTTTTCTATCCGATCTATCGCTTGTTGCAGAAACCTCAGTCACCTCCACAATAACAAAAAGGAGGCCTAATTACTTTTTGCTGTTAGTTGTTAACGTCCGTGGTGCAAACTGAACGCAGTGACACATACTGTAGCACGCGAAAACACAGAACGAGACGGATAGCTGTGGCGCTCACTCACGTGTATGCAACTGCTGACCTTTCTTTTTGCACCTCCAGAACATTTTTTTTCTTTGTTGAGTATACACGCACAACAAAATCGAGAGATTGTTTACACAACAGACACATTGTTAACAAAAAAAAAAGGTTGCAAAGAGCGGCACGCCCGATAATCCAGAAGACTTCCGGCAATTCTTCTTCTTCCTCAAACAAAGGTGCCGTCGAGAGCATGCTGCCAGCCTCGGTGCAAGTGGCGTACGTTTTGGTGGGGTGAAGAAGATGATTATTCTAACAATGACTTCTGAAAAAAAAACCAAGTGTTACCAGCGGTAGGTTTTTTAGCTGCGTGTTGCGCCTTTTTTTTTTTCTTCTTCTCTAGGTACTTCACAGACACTCAAGCAGCAGTCTGATTTTATTATTCTTTTCCCTATCACCTCTTTCCTATCGGCAACTTCCAATTAATTCTTCTCTCTCTCTCTCCTCTTCCCTGACAAATTCCTCCTGGCCTCTGTATACGTGCTTTCGCAAAGGAGAAAGAGGGGCCGGTAGTCTTTTCCTTGCGTTCTCTTTCCCTTTTCCAAGCGCTTGGAAGAAGAAGAAAAAATCCTGTGCAGCTGAACCTATAAACACAATCATTTCTATACACATCTAACGCACTGACGTTTTTTTTTTTTTACCGTCGTTCAAAATTGTTGTCGTCGAGTGGAATTTTGAACCTGCTCGGTTATTGTTGCTGTTGGTGTGTGTATATTTCTGAGAGGTGTAGTGAATGCGCTTTTCTTTGCTTTATTAATTTTGTTACTTCTTATACAATTGCTTTTTCCCGTTGTACCTACCCCGTACTTGAATTAAGGTGAGGAAAAATCAAATCGCTCTGCTCGTTTGAATAGTGTTTCTTATCGCAAACCCCCTTTGGTCAAAGGAGCGATGTTCGACAAGTTTGTGGCAGATCTGCTCACGACTTACCTGGGTGAATACTTCGATAATATCGATCGTGAGCAGGTAAAGGTGTCCGTGTGGAATGGTCGTGTTCATTTGCGTAATCTTAAGGTGCGGCGAGATGCGCTGCGCTCCTTTGACGTTCCTATTTGCGTTGTGATGGGCACCATCGAAGAGCTGACGGTGGTGATCCCGTGGACACACTTGCGCTCGGAATCGGTTGTCGTGCAGATACGAAACGCACGATTGATCCTCTCGGACAAGGAGACTGCCCTCTACGATGTGGACCAAGAGAAACGTGAAGAGCGGACACGCAAGGATCGCGAGCTGGCGGCGGCAGATGAGTCGTTGCTTGCTGCTTTCAAAGACGCGCAGCAAAAAGCCACGGCTGCGCCAACGCCCGACACCACCGCAGACACCAGCGATAACAACTTCACCGCCCGGCTCAAAGCTAGCATCTTGAACAACATTCGTGTGGAAGTAGAGCAGCTCTTTGTTCATTACACATCCTGCGTCGCTCAAGCTGATGGCGCACGAGATGATGATGAAGAGGATGTGGCGTCCTTGACTGCGCTGCCAAACCACGACTCTGCGTCTCAGCGAAAGCACGACGCAGCCTCCCCGACAGCGAGTCTGTCCGCTTTGAGCAGTACGAAAGCCCAACAGGCCTCTTTGTCATTCCAGATCAAGGACATGAAGACGTGTGGGTGTAACGAGCGCTTTGAACCAGCGTTTGTGGCTCCTGGGGAGCGCATGTCTCGCCAGCTCGTCTCCTTTAGCGGCATGGCCGTGTCTTTGCGCACCGGGCCTGGCAAAGAGACGGAGGTGCCTCTTCTGCGTCCCTTCAATGTCGTCATAGAGCTTGCCTACCAACCAGTCGTGACGGATTTAAGCACGCCGCAGTACATGGTGGCGGTGCACATGAATGAGTCGTGTGCCTGCGTCCTGACGAGTGAGAGCTGCATTACCTGCTACGCGCTGCTGCGCTACTTGCGACAGGTCCGTGCTCGGCAGGCGCTGCGACGACTGCGTCCAATCGGCGAGCGACCCACAGCCAAACCAAAGCAGTGGTGGCGCTACGCGCTAGACGCTGTGCTGCAGCAGGTGCGCCAAGACAAAAGCGCGTCCCTGGCTTCAGCGCACAAACCTGCCCCATTCTCATGGCTGACGTACACCTCAACCAAGGCGAAGCGTGACCGCTACATGGTGTTGTACCAGCGTCGACAGCGCGTCCAGCTCGCCGCCACGGGTTGGCTTGAGCCGCTCAACGTGGACGAGCACGTCGAAATGGTGGAGCTAGAAGAAGAGCTATCGGTGGAAATCTTGAAGCTGGCGAAGCGACTGGCGATGGAGCGGGCGGCCGTTGAGCGGACGGAGTACAATAGAATATTGCGGCAGAAGAAAGCTACGTCGGCCGCGGCTGGCTTGCCCTCGCCGCGTAACAAGGCAGCCACAGCCGTCACTGCACCAGAGGACGCACAAACACCAGCATCGGATGGTGGTTGGTTCTCGTTCTGGCGATCCGCGCCGCAGGCAGCAGGTTCCTCGGCTGGAAATGTTGGCGGAGCGGCTGACGATGGCCTAGACGACGAGACGCGGGCTGAGCTGCGCAAGCTTGTGCAGTTGATGACAGCGGAGAGGTGGACAGACGCGCAGCGTGCGGTCATTGCGCAGGAATTTGGCATGTCTGCTGAGGAGGCGCAGGAGATGGCGCAGTCCAGCATCACCCATGATCCGCCCGGCGGCGCCACGATGAGCAGCGCACAAGGTTCGGTCGTGGCGGACGGCGTCACTGCTAGCCAGCGCCTCCGTGCGGCTCCCATGTGGGTCGTATTTATGCGCGCGGCCTCCGTTTCTCTCGAGCTGCAAAGCTGTGAGGCTGAAACGCAAGCGCTGCATCTGGTTTCGCAGCGTACCGCTAGTCCGGCACGCGACACTCTCGCCAAGCTGTTTTTGGGCAAACTGCAGGGTGGTGGCGAGTGGGGTGGCGGCAGTGGCGGCTCGAGTGACGCTGCGCTGCCGCTTGCCTACTATTGGGGATCCGTCGAAGTCTTCTCCGTCACGGCAGCAAACCTGAGCGGCACCGAATCGAAGTCGCAAGAGCGGCAGCGGCAGCAAGGAGAGCAGGAAATTTTATCGATTGGCGCGCCGCGAAACGCGCGCGACGCAGACTCAAGCTTGGGTACCTTTAAGGCAGTATCGCCGCTGGCTCCGCGCAGGGTGAGCAGCGAAGCGCCGCAGCGGCGCACCCGACCGTTTTCTCCGCTTGAGTCGTGCTGGTCCATCCTGTCACACGAGTGCCGGCGCACAGCGGCTTGGCAGTTGGAGTGGACACAGCGATCGCCGCAACAGCTCGTCTCACGCGCATCTGCCGTGCATCGCGTGAGGGGGCGTGTGGCGCCGATGCGGCTCACCGTCGATGTCGTTCCCTTGCGTCACCTTACCGATTTCTTTTTCACAGTCATGTGGCCAAACGCCAATGTGCGCAGTGGCGGAGACCCGATGCTCTCCGCATCGGTACCCAGCGAGTTCACGACGGCGCTGCACATGCCCGTATCGCGTCCCCTCACTCATATTGAGCAACGCTGTAGCACAGACGCAGACGCACGACTCATCATTCTGCGCCGCAAGGTAGAGCGGCAGCACTCGATTGAGTGGGATGTCGCGATGGACTCCGTAACGGTATCGTTGTCCGAAATCCCAGACGTGCAAGGCTGTGAGCTGGTGGTGAGCAAGCTGGTGATCCGCAACGACATTGTCCACCGACTACAGCGCCAGGAGCGTTTGCAGAGCGATGTGGGCGTTAATGATGCGAAGACCCAGCCCGCGGTGCTTGGGTCTGCGAAGACGGACTGGATCGACTACACTCACGTGGAGGCCGAGACTGTTGGTCTCGCGGTATTTCTGGCATCCCACTCTCCGTCTGCATCCGCTGCGTCATCGCCCAGCACCGAACGAGGCAAAGCAGCACCGTCTGTCACACGCCACCGCATTCTCGAGGAAGCGCACTTTGCCATCGTGGTGGAGAGGAGCTTACTAGGGCGGTGCCTTCCTGATATGCCTCCGTACAAGCTGTGTGTGTCTTCTAGCAACGCGGTGCATCTTTCCTGGTCGAGGTCGGCGCTGTCGGTTCTTGCAACGTCCTGTAGCACGCTGACCGATCTCGCCGCATCCGTGGGGGAGACGGTGCTCCGGCGCGGGGGTTCGGCTGTCTCGGCCGCTGCCAGCGACGGCGCTACAATGGAATCTACAACAACGTTTCACGTCGGTGTCGTGCCGCACCTCACCCACAAAGCGTTCTGGAAAAGCGCGGAGCAGAGCAGTGAGCCTTGCAGATTTACGGAAACGGCGAGCAGCACTATTAATGACCCCGATGTGTATTACAAGCAGATGCATCCTTTCTCCAAGTCTCGCCTAGCTATCGCAACAGGGTCCGAGGCGTGCGGGCGTCGCCGCGTGGATATCCGCCGTGGCGTTTGTGTCCTCTATCACCCTGAGCGGCTCTCTTTCCCGGCGGAGTACCTTACGCTGCAGAGTGGGTGCACACGTGTGCGCCGCTCGACCGCGACAGGTAGCATCGACGACGGCGATGGCGACCGCGTCTACGTGCATCTCTACGTTCTGCAGGGTGGTGCGGACCAGGAGGAGGTGTTCACGGACGCTTACGAAAAGGCAAAACAGCTGCTCGTAGAAACAGTTGGGGTTCCACCGGCCCTTCTGTGCAACGCTGTGTGGTTGGAAAGCACTGTGCAGGCCTGGATCCTAAGTAAAGAACTGGCACAGAGTGCAGCAGAAGCCGGCTCGGCCGATGTGGTGCAGCGAGTTCAGACAGCGCTTGAGATAGTGCTCAAAGGAGCACACCTTGTCCCGTGTCAGCGCGTAACCTTTCAGTGCAGCGGTGTAGAGGAGGCTCAGACAGTTGAGGCGACACTGCTGCGCTGCTGTGTCGAGCCGTCGGTTCCGCCTTTGGAGCTCACGCCCAAGGCACAGGCGGAGTACAACGCCGCCGTGGTGACTCCTTCCCTACGCAAACAGCCTTTGTGGAGCGCGCAGATTGACTTTCCCTCCTTGCGGATGGCATGCGAGGGCAGCGAGCCAGCACCGTGCTGCGACGAGCTCCCAAATTTGCAACAGAATACCAAGACAGCGCCAGAGCCTGCGCGGCGAGATGCGGTTCTCTCCTTCGAACCTTTCGGTCTTCGGTACGATCGCTTTGCCGAGAAGCAGCGCTTCGAACTGACCGTCGGTAACAAAACAGAAATGTCAGGATGCAGCGCGCACTGCTCGCAAACGGAGCTTCCCCTCATGACCATTGCCCAAAGTCCCATGCCGTCGCCCTCGAGCGCACCCGCGCTTTTTCTGCGCCTTGTCACGTATCAGCGTCCGCAGCCCCTTCCATCAATGAAGCGGTGCGCCATTTATGTCAATCGCGCGGCCTCGCTCAAGCTTCGTGTGGGGCCGGCGTTGTTGGAATCGGCAGAAGCTTGGTGGGATAGCTTTGGGTTGCTGACAAACCGCCTCTACGCCGAGGAAGTCGTGTTGGGCCACCCGTGGTGGCCACCTTCAACGACAGAGCCCTTCCATCATCCACGAAAAGTTGAGGCGGCGTGGAAGAGCGAGGCGGACTACGGTGGTAACGAGATGAACGCAATGGTGGATTTCTCTGCAGCCCTGATAGAGGTCGAGGTGACGATGCCGACTCCATTTTCTTCCTTTCCAGAGTCTCCGCTGAGCCAGCTCGACGAATGCGCTGTTTGTCGCTTTTCTGCGCAAGACATCTCTCTGCAGTGGCGCCTCTCGGAGGCGCTGAACCATGTCCGCATGTTAATGAAGCGGCCAGTGCTGCTCTGGCGGCCTGTCCTCCCTGCAAGCGCCGAGCCATCTGTTGGCTGGGTTACTGTTATGGACGCTGCGGCTGCATCGGGAGCCGCGGCAACCAGCAGTGACTCTGCGCTTTCGGTCAACTGGAAGCTTCACAAACCCGCACCGATGCTGTCCATGTCAGACTGGATCTGCTGCGCTACGGCGGATAGAGCTGACCCTCAGTCACCGCAGCAGCCCATCGGTTTCCGCGATCGTCAAGAAATGGAGTTGCACTTAGACTCTGTCAAGCTCCTCTACTGGCATCCCCTCTTGCTGCACATGCTACAGTCTGTCGAAGATGGCGTTTTGCGCCGCGCCGTCACCCTCACCGACCGCGAGCCCTGCTGGTTTCATGGTGGTGTGCTCTACTGTCCTCCGCTGTCGTGGCCACACCGCGGTGCGCCGCCGTCGACGACCATTGCATGGGGCGGCCTACGCAAGTCCATTTCGCTGCAGCGTGTTGTGTTGCAGATGCCCGAAGACCTGTCATGGATGGTGAAACGAGGCACTGTAGGTTTGCGCGGTGATACTTCTTTAGCAGTTGCGTGTGAAATTGCGATGGAAGCCTTCATGTACTCGGAAACCCTGCATGCGGAACCCAGACCGCCAGCATCCCCTCTAGCGTCACCCCACTCGCTGGAGGGCAGCGTCGTGACTCCGGCAACCGCGCTGAATACGCAGTGGAGTACGGTGAGCGAGGTACACTCCATCGAGTTTCGCGGCATGACACTTCGGCGCTGCAGCTCGTCGTCCGTGCTTTCATCGAGGTTTGCTGTATCGATGCCACACTGGACATTGACGCTAACACTCCCTGTGTTCCAGGTCTCCTCCGTCTGGCAAGAACAAGAGGCGTGGCACAACGCCTTTCACGTGCACTTTCACAAAAGTGAGGGGAGTCACGATGGCGCGCGCGCTGAGGTAGGAACTTCGTGGAAAGGAACGTCCGACGACCTTGCTTTTGTTTTGGCCCTCTTGCACGCCAGTTATATGACCCGCACCTCCCCTGTGCAATCGGGTACGGCGGCGGGCATTCAGCCCCACCGGGAGCCGTCAACAAATGGGGAAACAAACTGCAAGCCAGACGCGAGCCTGGTGGACACATCGCCAGCATCGCTGTTGAAGGCCGTGGCGGAGACGACCACATGGATTCTGGATGTTGAGTCGAAAGCGGAAGCGCAGATCTGGTCGCCAGATGCACAGAATCCTGCTGCGTGCGTTGTAGAGCTAGGTGTCGCCCACGCCGTGATAGATCATAGCCGCCTCGAAGAACTCTGCTGCACGCTGGAGACACAACACTTTCTTTTAGGATGTGCTGTGCCTGAAAGCGGAAAGGACAGCGCGAGTGCGACAGGCGAGGTAGGGGCGCGAGTCATGCCGCTGCTCTCCTTTCCAGAAGATAGCACCTCCAACGCATTTGCGGCGTCGCCGCTGCTGCGTTTTCACTACGGTTGGCGTTGGCTAGAGAAGGCCGCCGATGAGGGAGTTGGCATGAAACGTAACAATCGTCACGACAGCGCTGGTGCCGCGGGACGTGCCCTATACGCCTCTCTCGACACGACACATGGTGTGCGGATCGCTGCACATGCCGAGGCATTTGATGCGGTGCGGTCTGCGGTGCAATCTGTATCGCTGCGTGACAGCATGAGTCGTTACTCGGCGCCGGCGTTACCGAGTGCAGCGCCCGCTACGGCAGCAGGAGCGGCAGTCGGCGGGTGGCAAAAAATCGAGGTGAAGCTACAAGTGGCACTGCTCGAATGTCAACTTCCCTGTTTCGCGCCTTCGCCTGGGCCGCTACGCGTGGCCCCTCAGAATGACCTTCGCTTGTGTCTCACGTGCTCAGGCGTCCTCTTGCGACTGCGCAAAGACAAGGAAGATTGGCGAGGCATGCTAAACGTTAGCCACCTGGTGCGCTGCGTCTTGTGGGATGGCAGAGCCGCCTCGCCAACCGCGGCAGCCGTTCCACTTGTGCTGGAGCAGCCTGCTGGCTGGTCGCAGCCAACGGCCTCCTCGCCACGTGCGCCGCGTCAGGCAGCGTCCTCTCTATCGCCGATGAGGCAGTCACCGCAGGTTATGGAGGCGCCAAAGCCCATGCAGCAAACGTTGCTGGATGAGCTGTTTGGTGAGCTCCCTTCGCCGCAGTCCATCAACACCTCTGCTCCGTCCCCTTCGCCTCATTTGAGCGAGTCGCAGACACGCAAGCGAGCCGACAACAGCGAGCCCTCGCCAAGAAACACAACATCGTCGTTTTCGATGAGCGAAAAGTGTGCGGAGAGTTTTCTCTCGCTTAAGCTTGCGCACACACACACCAGATCAACCCTCACCACGGCGTTGAAACCTCTCTGGTTGCTCACGCCGTCGATGACACACATGTCGGATATACTGACAGGCGTACGCCAGCAGATGAGTCACCTAAGAGCCGCTCTGCAGACAACCGAGGAGGCGAGGGCGTTGCCATTGGCCATGGCAGCGCAGCCGACGACGAGCACTGCACTCATCCACTCCTTCGCTGTGGACGTACGACTTGGGGCGGTGTCGGTGTTTGTGCTGGAAAAAGAGGCAGCAGTGAGACCACGTGATTGTACCGCACAGCAAGCTGAGGACGCTGTCAAACGCGGGTTGAACTCAGAAGCCTTGTTGCTCGCCACCGAAGCAGTCACCGTGCAGTGGGACTCCGCTTCCGAAGACGTCACCGATGGGCGGAAAACACACAGCGCATCTACGTCGCCGTCGGTCGCAAGTGGTCAACCTGTGCTGCAGCTAAAGAACACGTCGATTTGTGCTCTGCGCGGACTGCATAAATGCACCGTGCTCCTGGAGCGCTTTGGTATTGCAGTGACACGGCAGGCTCTACAAGAGAGTGGCGCGCCGCCGAGTGCGGGTGACTCGGAGGAGCATGTCACAGAGGAGTGGAAGGTCTCTCTGGACCCTCTGCAGCTAACGCTTACGCAGCTCCACTACGCCGCGCTGCTTCGTGCGATATTGCAGCAGACCTCATTCGTCACCACACTAGCGAGTTCTGCATCGGCAGCTTCGCAGAGCCTTGCCACAGCTGCTGCCGCAGACACTCCGGCAAGCGCGTCACCGGCACGCACGACGAGTCGCAACAGGGAAACGGAGCAACGGCAAGTTACACAGAAAAGAGCTGCAAAGCGCTTTAGTCTGCAGGTTGATTCACTTAGCCTGCGGGTCGAGGAAGACGGCGAAGGCGCCGGGACCGCCGTGTACGTGCAGCTGCGCGGATTTGAGGCGACCTACTACCCTGCGGAGGGCAGCCCAGCCACCTCCTTGGCCGGCGTTGGGCGGTTAAAATTTCCGGAGGCGTCGCGTGGACAGCCCCTTCGCCTTGCTGCGAGCCTGCACAGCTGTCTCGTCGGCACGGAAGGGGCTATTCCAACTTTCTCGCTCGCGCCGCCAAGCACCTCCTCTGCAGCCACGCCGTCTCTTTCCCTCCGTATCACCGAAGACGAAACGGTGCCGGGGGCGAAGAGCGGCTTTGTGCAGGTGCGGGAAGTGACCGTGACGGTTGAGGCGATCCCGATGATGGCGTGGGTGGACCTCCTGTACGCGCCGTACCTTCAAGTGGCGGTGCCGCACTACCAAACCGAGAAGGAGTTGGTGATGCAGCGTGACCTGTGGCTGTCCGAGGATCTCGTGCTGACGGAGCGGACGCCACTGCGCGCGGTGAACAAGACGTACAGCCTACTCTACCTATACGGCAACGGGCACACCATCCGCTTCAATGCAGGGCGGCGCGGACAACTTATTCTGCTGGAGGATGGCATGACCCTCCGCATCATGCACGCTGTTGTGTGTATGGAGGGGGGATCGGTGGAGGCCTACGTCAGCGCAGGCAACGGATCGTACGTTGTCCTCGACCGCGAAACGTGCACCGTGGTGAGGCCCTCGGACTCTGCGTCTCAGCAACTCAGCAACAGCCCCCTTTTGTCTGCTGATGTGTTATTTGACCAGGATGCACCGTTTGGAAGAGCCAACGCAGGACAGCAAAACACACAGCAGCAGCAGCAGCAGCGGCAGATGCACTTAAACGGCAAGTGGACGGAGTTAGAGGGGGATATTCAGATTCAGCTTCGCGTACCGGAGCCACGTGTAGGCGTCGTTATGAGTTCGGCGCCGTCTGCCTCATCTCGCGTCTCTGCAGATCCGGCCATCAAGGCGGCGGGTGGCGTTGAGGGAGCGCAGCGCACGCTGGTTGTCTACAGTGACATGCGTCTCTCTCTGTTGAATACGACGTCAGCCGTTTCTGGAGCCAGCGAGATGAGCGGATCTTTTGCGCTGGCCCACTCGGGTGTGCGAAGTGAGTTCGTGACCGCGCAGGGCACCACCGTTTACACGTCGGACCTCGTCTCTGACTGGGCTATGGCAGTGCACTACACGGAAGAAAAGAGCCTCGTCAACAGAGCAGGCGGTAGCACGAGCGAGAGAACCTGGAGGCTACTTCGCAACGTGCGTGTTGACGCCAGCAGTGGAGTGGAGATGCGTGTGCAGTACAGCGACGTGTTTTTTGCTCTCCGCGCTGCTCAGCACGCGCAGGCGGCCTTTGCCAAATGGAAAGGTGCGCTGCGGAGGGACCTCTGGTCGAGCCTGGCAGCCCTGCCGCAAAGCTGGGATGTCGCAGAGGTGGGGGACAAACTTGCGGCGGTCTCGCGGACGCCAGATCCCGGTACGGGGGCAAGTGGGAGCAGGCCAGCAGCTTCGCCTGCAGAGACCACCGTAACGAAGACCTCGCTTCAGGTGCAAATCCCGTATCTCAGCTTCTTCGCCGTGGACGACAGTCAGAACACCGTCACCCCCCTCTTTTGTGTCTACATCAACGAGATACGCACACCGAACGTTACTTTCGAGTCGCCGCACGCGAAAGCGGAGGTACAGTTTACCCTTCAGCTGGACTACTACGGGTTGGCCAAATCGCAGTGGGCGCCAGTGTTAGATCCCTTGAGCGTGAGCCTCTCGCTAAACTGGCGGCAGAACACGAGTGTCCTAGATGTGTACAATCGCGAAGGATTTGTGCGACTCGCCGTGCAAACTGGCAGTGTGACGGGCTACTTCACGTTGGAGCTTCTCCGCAACCTGCAACAACTGCAGCTGCTCCGCGCGAAGTTCGAAGCCGCCGGGGTTGAGTTGTTCAAATCCACGTCGCCAGCGGCCAGCACAGCAGCTCGAGGAGGCCTCGCTGTTGCATCCGCGACGTCATCGTCCTTTCACGCCTTCAACATGCTCCAAACAACCGGTGTAAGCCTCGAAGCCCGGCTTCCGGAGTACGCGCCGCATCCGCCGCGCAGTGGTGCCGCCGTGTCCTCGTCGATTTCCTCGTCCGTAGTTGCGTCAGGGTCAGCGTGGGCGTTCAATCTTCCTCGGGCCCAGGGCAAGGAGCTGCCGCGTGAGCGGCAGAAGATTCTCGTGCAACTCCACACAACCACCGCGGACACAGCGCGAGGTGCCGTTGTGTCCATTGCCTCGGTGGGGATGCAGCGCGTCCCGCTCAGCACCTCCGGTCCGCTGCAGTACTACGTGATCGCAGATGTGTCGGTGCAGACGCAGCAGCAGGGTCAAAAGCAGATCCATCTTCACTCAACTGTATTGTTTCAAAACGAGCTGAGCTCGGACATTGTGCAGCTGGCCGCCAACGAACGTGGTACCTACGGCGCCGTCGATATTGTCCCGGCTGGCACAGCACGCTACGTTTCCGTTGAGGTCCTTCGTCGTCGTGTGTGTCTCGCGCTCTCCAAGGCCTCCAAATCAGGGCTTTCACAAGAATCAATTTCGTTGCGTCCCAGCTCTGTGGTGAAGCTCGGCATGTCATACGATGCCCTTCCATGCCTCGCGAATAACGTACTGCTATGCATCTCTGATGCCGAAACCTCCTCAGACAACCACCACAACAGCACTAGCAGCAGCGCACGACCAGCGTCTTCATCAGCTGAGTCACCAGCGCACCTCGCGAAAGGTAAGAATTTTGACATCTGTCGCGGAAAGGCAGAAAAGTCGTACTTCCTCTTGCGGATCCAAGCTGCATCCAGCCAGCCCTCAGATGTCACTCGCTACGCCGCCCTCGCACCCCTTCGCGCCGTCACGGTCGTTGCCGAAGCCGCAGTGACCATTCACAACGCTGTAGGGGTTCCCCTCACTCTGACGCTTCTGACCCGCCGTGTGCGTCCGGGTGTACGAGTGAATTTATTGGACATGTCACCGGACACCACCGTCTACACCGTCGTGAACACGACGACGCTGAGCCCCAGTGCAAGCTACGGCGCAATCGAGATGGACCCGCTGGAAGACGTGTGCTTGAGCGTCTCACTGCAGCAGCCAAACGGAGGCACGCTGTTGCAGTGGTCGTTGCAGGACGTTTTTGGTGGCAGTGGTGGAGGTGTGAGTAGTGCGGGAAGGGCGTACTACGCCCCAGCCTGTGTCTACTGCTCCAATGAGAGAGGGCGTCGTGACGGGCAGATTGTCTTGGCCGATCCAGCGACCGGTGCAACGCTGGTGCTGTACATCAAATACACAAAGCGAGTCGTTACGTTGTACTGCCCTCACTGGATTGTCAACGAGACCGAGTTCGCGGTGCAGTTCGCGGACACGTCATCCCCGCATGCGGGGGACATGGACCGATGCGCCAACCCTATCGCAGGCCTCGGAGGACGGACAGTACGCACGGCCACTGTGGCGTCTTGGGAAGGGACGAAAGAGATTTCCGGATCTGGCGGTGCGGCCGCGGTGAAGGCGGACGTTCACTTGTACAACAGTCTTCGCGCCGAATCGTGCGCCGAAAACAAAAGCAACGCCGGTGCAAATGGGTTGTTTGTGCGTGTATGGGAAGACGCCACACCCGACTCGAACGAAACCCCTGGGTTCTCTGAGTGGTCGCAGCATGCGCTCTCGGTTCATGAGGTCGCTGATGCCCAGGTCGTCACATGCGCCAGCCGCCGCACGCGTGGCACCGTCATTGTGCTGTCTTGCCGCGTAGAGTTAGGTGGCCACTCCAGTTTGCACGCCTACAGCGACACTCGGGTCGTTTACATACGCCCACGTTGGGTGATTTTGAACAAGTCACCGTACACGCTGTGTTTCTCTCACGTCCTAACGAGCAGCTCTCGCCACACAGGCAGCGACGGCGCGTTGGTTCGCGTCAAGCCTTTTGCCGACGCCGTCGTGCCGCCCCTTGTGGCAAACCCTGCCAGCCAGGCCGGGCGTCTTCATCCGCTTTTGTCCTTCGCTATCGACGACGACGCACAGCACAACATCCAACGGTGCGGCTGGAGCACTTCCCTACCTATCAACGTCGTCCACGAGGAGTCCACAAACCTCGTCTACCACAGCCTCATACCTTTGTCGGAGTACTGGCCGCAAGGTTCCGCAAGCAATGCCCCGCAACGTGGAAAGGCAGCTCAGGGCGTCCCCGACAGCCTGCCACCCCTCCGGCCGGACGACATCAAAGACATCAACGGGGATCTCTTTGTGGATCGAGAGGAAACGAGAGTGTTCAGCACCACGGCATACACGTATAAGGGATGCATGATGTGTGTGGAGGTGGAGGAAGCGTTGCAGCCGCCCATCGTCATTGAAAACCGCACATCTTACACGATCTGCTTTCAGCAGCGGGGCGTGCGGCGTGTGTCCACCGTTTTCCCACGCTGCCGTAAAGCGTGGACATGGAATGTGCCACCTGTCGGCCCGAGCACCCCTGCCATTGTGGAGTTGTGGCTCGCGCGCGAGCAAGAAGCGCCAACCGGCGCCGGCTCAAAAGGTGGTCGCTCCGCCTCGTCTGCAAAGGCCGCTCCGGCGACGTGCGTTCTGAACTTCGACCCTCAACTCATCGGCCAACACACCCACAACACCAACGGCTTCCAGCAGGAGCTCGAGGTGGAGGACCCCGTCCGTGGAGTATCAACAATGCTGTTTGTGCGCGTCCGCGGCGTTCATGGGATGAGCTACGCGGTAAGCATCACCGCCGAGCCCACGATTGACGCGTACTGCACGCTCCCCTATCCTCAGCTGTCCTTGGCGCTGCAGGTGGAGAATGTGCTGGCGGTGCTGTGCGGTGAAGATGCCCAGCGCGTGCTGCTATGCTCCATTGCGCCACTCTCTTTCACTTTCGCTCAAGGCGCTCGTCGCCGTAGAGACGGTGCGAACGCATTGGACGGTGCGGCAGCCGCGTCCGATCTGGGAAGCGGTGACATTGACGTACAGCGTCTGCAGCTCCGCTTTAAGACATTTCAGGTGGATGATGAACGGTCCGCTGCGAAGGAGCGCGTTGTGGTCCAGCTCGTCGATGACCGCGAGAGCGGCTTCCAGATTGAGCGGAAACTGCTGCGCACCACGCCCATCTTATGTTGCTCTACCATCGCCGTCCGCCTCACCCCCATCGAGCTGCACATCGAAGACGGCTTTATTACAGCCATGATGGGGTATCAGGAAGTGGTGAGCACGACCTGGAGCCTGGCGCGGTCGACACCAACCGCTGCAAGGCTGTTAACAGCAACAACAGCGACGGCGGCGGGTTCGTCATCTCCGCCGTGGAAGGTAGACTTGACCACCGCACTCGCACGGGCACAGCACACCTTCGCTGATGCCGTCGACGATGGCGATGGTGTCGCAGCGGTGCAAAGCGGACGCTCTCATCGCCCCACCGCCCCGCTGTCAAGCCGCGTCCTCTCTGTCGATGAGCTCTATGTTGACCCAATACTGGTGTCCCTGTCGCTTTACCGGTCCCCCGGTGCGGCGGACGACCCCCTGTGGAAGATTGCCGGCGCCGCTAGCCTCCTCGTCGGCTCCACCCAAGATGCCCGGCTGCAGTGGGACGCCGTGCAACGGCGACGTGTGTGCGACACCATTTGGCACCTCTTCTTCCTTCACCGCGATGCCTACCACGAACAGATGCGCAAGCAGTACATGAGTCTGGTGAATGTGATGGGGCTGAATACCGTGCGCAGCTTCGTGTCCGACTTGCTGAACGGGTACAGCGACGACCCGCGCGATGCGGGCGGCAGCGGAGGACGCAGAGCAGCCCGTCGGCAAAAACCGCGCGTGCCACTGCGGCGCACCAGCATGCCCGCATCAAACCAGCTCAGCGATAGGCGCGCACGCCTGACCCGTGGTGGTGGTGGCAGCGCGGCTGCGGCTTCTTCCTCTGATAGGGCTTCCCGATCGCCTGAAGCTGAAGAAGATGCAGAGTCGATGAGCTCCACGACGAGGTGGATGCAGCAGGTCGTGGAGCGCCAGCTCTCTGCTGGTGCGCAGCGGACGGTGACGGTGGCAGACGTTGCGCGAAGCTATCCGTGGGCTGACTTTGTGGCGGTAGCGAAAGCGGCAGAGCTTCGTGCGTTTGGCGGACTGGCGCTTGCACGAAGTATCGCGGAGATGCCAGCCACGCCGCGTCTCTCTCTGCGCAGCAGCGACGGAGGCGGTTCTCGGAGGACGAGCACACAGGACATCGCAAAGGCGGGGGCGGGGGCTGCCCGAGTGCAGTGCACGCGCTGCGTGGAGCTCGAAGCGCTTCGACTGAGACGCATGCGTGATGGTGCCGCTACCCCGCTCCCACACCCTGTGCGAGACGGCTTTGTCACGTGGGAGGAGTTTGCGCACCACATTAACTGGTATGAGTTTGTGGACATGTGCAGCGATGATGAAGTGAGCACCTACGCCTCACTTGTGCGTTTGGGTGCCTCCGAGTCGTCCGCAAATGTATGCGTTGTTGCTCTAAACTAGCACGGTCAACTTCGGAGGAGAAATTTATTAATGCTGCTGGCGGTACTGCCTTGCAGGAGGCTGCTCCCCTTTTATGTTTGTCAATTGCTGTTGTTAGTTGTGTTTTTTTTTTTTTTTTGCTTGCTTTTTTTGTGACACTTCACCTCATATCTGTTATACAGATTTTCCTCATGCCCATATCGGCACTGCGCTTAATGTAGCTATTATCGAGTAAGCCGAGTCGCTTTGTCCCTCTTGTTGTTCATAACTACGAGCCTTTGACCAGATGCGGGGACAAATAATTGTAGCATTGACGGAATTACAATGCCCCTTACGGAAATGTACGAAGTGGACAATAACAGAAGTCTTCTTCTTCCTTGCGAATGTCCCCCACCGTTTCTAGCGCTCGCTCGAAGCGAAAGACGCA
This sequence comes from Crithidia brevicula, assembly GCA_030849845.1. Lineage (NCBI taxonomy): Eukaryota > Euglenozoa > Kinetoplastea > Trypanosomatida > Trypanosomatidae > Crithidia > Crithidia brevicula. Next base: position 170,657 of record JASAOD010001992.1, on the reverse strand, counting down.
ATGAGGCGTTTGCATTGCGCACAAAACTCTTTGCCGCTGGTCGTTCGCAAGACTCTTCTTTCTCTCTTTTTATCTCTCTCCCTCTCTCTCCCTCTCGTTCTGCATTATCACTGCTAACGATTTAATGTTGCACTTGACCACTCTCTAGGAGAGTGCATCTCTGTCCTTGATTGGTCCAACTACCGTTTGCTAAGCACTGCTCGCCCTATCGAACAGAGCATGCAATAGTAGAACTGTTTACTCCCTCATTTTCTGTCTTAAACAAAAAAATACTTAGTATACTCTTCAAAATTCGGTTATTCGACAAATAAAAAAAAAACATACACTTCTCCTCCTTTCACACGTGTGTCCGTTACACCAGCCAGAGGAAAGACAGAACTGCAGCTCACACAATCACACTCCTCTTTTTCCTTTCACTCCACCATCATTCTTCGTCCGTCCGCTCTAATCGTTATTTGCCAGCTTTTCTTTTTGTTTTCGTTGTGAGCATTGTTACTACCTTTCCAACAACAAAAAAAGCGACTGTTTCTTGCGCATCACACAAGTGACTTTTCTCCTATTGGATCAGTTTCTTTAGGTTTTGATTTTTGTTTTTCTTTTGCTGCAGTGCTTTCTTTGCAGATCTCAGTTCAGTTGTTTTTCTATATAAATTTCTCTTTCTTTATTCTGCTCTCGATTCCTCTGTTGATCCTGGTTCGCTTCCTCACGTGACAGTCTCATTTCTGCCAAATACACACAAGTAGCCCCCTCCTCGATCTTTTTTTTTTTTTTGCTTCTCTGCATTGTGCATTTATTCAATTTTTTGCTGTCTTAATAGCAGCTGCTATTTGTCGCACCTATTTGGAAAAGAAAAAAATTGGCTTAGATTGTTGGTTCCGTTTTATCGGCTTTCAACCCCATTGTTTTGCCGTCGTTACGTTTTCGTGTTTGTTGTCTCTTGTATTTTCGAAAATATCTCCCCTCTTAAAAACATAAATATTGTGTGTTTCTTTTTTTTTTGCCTCCAGAAGTGCTGACTACACGTTTCTTTTCCTTCTCTTTTTTCCAAAGTAAAAGGAAAACTAAGAACAGCAATGCAGGCCGACGGCTTCAGTGACGCGGCAAAGAGGGACCCGCCTCTTTCAAAGCCTATCCGTGAGCCAATCGACCCGCGCCGTGAGAGCGAGAGCGCCTCCCCGCATTCCAGCCCGCGTGGGGAAGAGCTGAGTCAGGCCGCCGGGTCGTCGCCGAGGTCGGCATCTGCAGTCTGGCGCTCCTCTCACGTTGCCCTGCCGTCCCAATACAGAAGTCCGCAGCACCGCGCACACCACATTGCCGGAGAGCCGAACACGAATATGAGCGCCTCCAGCAATCCCATAGCGCAGCCTAAGGCGTCGCAAAGCTACGCGCCGCAGCTGCGCGCATCACCCAGCGGTATGCTCTCCCCCATCCCCACCGGAAATGGAAGGGCAGTGAACACCTTGTACACGCCTCTTCGTCTAGACTCGCAGCTTCTTGGGTCGCCGTGGCCTGGCAGCCACTTGGTTCAAGCCACCCAGTCAATGCCTTCTCCCACGCGAGCCAACAGTGGGCCAGGAGGCTCGGCCTCCTCCTCGAATTGGAACGCGGTCTCCACTCCCGTGCCGTACCCATGCGGCTCACCGACCGCCTACGGCAGTGGAATTCGTATTATGTCTCCCTCCGCGCACTCTCTTCGCCAGCAGCAGCAGCAGCTGATGCACAACAACGACGATAGCTCCCCAGCGCAACTGAGCATCTCCACCACGGGCCGTGAAAGCAGCTTCATCAGCACCATGCCTGCGTTTGCGTCGCCCAGTACTACCGCTTTAGTGCACACGGCCATCCTCGACGCCCCGCTGCAGGTGTCGCTGGTGCCCCCGCCATGCGGTGACGAGTACCCCTACTTCAGCTTCGGCAACTCCATTCTGCAGTCCACACCCTTCACGCCGACGGTCCAATCTCCTTCCTCGCGCAGTCACTCGATCTACCGCGACGCCATGGCGGAGCTTTCGCAACAAAAACAGGAGCTTGACAATCCACTTTCCCTCTTTCAGGCCGAGCCTGCGCACCACCGCGAACACGGCAGCACCTCGCCAAGCCCCGCTGGTGGTGGCGTTTCGTCCGCCAGCCTTACGCCTCTCACCGTGGACGTTGGGGACTTGCCGCATCGCGTGCCACCACCGCGTGCAACCAGCGAGGCGTCGTTTGCGTCCGCCGTCGGCGTGAGCGTGCCCCGGAGGATTGTGGACGGCATGCTGGTGGACTGGACCAAGCTGGGCCAGATGTCGCCACCAAGTCCGTGCTTGCCAGAGCCACTGACGGCACGCCCGAAGGACAACGATAATGGTGCGATGCGCCACGGCCCGAAGGAAGACGTCAACGACTCCCACCGCAGCAGCTGCAACAGTACACCAGAGGAAGCGCCGACGAGCGTGAACAACGAATCGCTCCCCCTCAACATTGCAGCGGATGAGGACGATGCGCAGGTGGTCGGCGAGCTCGGCAGCACAAAGCGGCCGCATGAGACCGACGCGCAGAGCGACGGGCCCGACGAAGCGAGCGACTCAGGGAGGCATAGCGGCACTGCGGTGTCGCTCTCAGACGCCAACCTGGCATACCATGAAGGCAATCCAGAAGCGAGTGGTTCGCCGCCACAATCGCGGCAGCGAAACTCCGATACAGGCGTTCAAATTGCAACGCCGCAGACCACGTACTCGCGGCGTCAGTGCACGCACTCCAGCGCATCTGGCGCTGCGCCGCCCAATGTGACGTTGCAGCTGGGTGCACCAGACCTCCACCTCTTCATGCCATCCCCTGTGGATGAAAGCGCGCAAGGCTTTGCGCCGCTCCGCGACGGCATGGTGCACCACAGCCCGTCCGAGCACAGCGCGTCGGTGTTGAGCCTGGTGCCTCACCTCGGTGTCTGGCAAGCCTCGCCCACGCTCGTCTCCATGTGGCACTCCGTAGGCATGTCGCCATCGACAGCGCCGAGTGTGCGGACCTCAATGGCCGACCTTCTCGAAGTTCTGCGATTGCTGCAAAGCGACGTGAGCAACGTGTACAGTCGCGTCTCGGTGAACGAGCACACGGTTCGGCACTGGGCCAGCTGCACCCTCAGTGCTCTGCTTCACCTGACGGTCGAAGTCGCGCACAGTGTACAACTGTCTGCGATTGAGGAAGCAGAGACGGTGACGGCTTCTGAGCAGGCACTCACCTTCGCCGAAGTTTGCAGTGAAATTCAAGAAAAGGCCAAGCGATGCGGTGAGACACTCCGCAGTACCGTCCAAGCAGTCCAGCGCGATCGCGATGTTCTGGAGCCCATGCTGCTGACCAGCATGCTGGCTCGTGGCGCGATCACTTCCCTCCTGCATAGCCTCGAGAGAGCCTACACGAGGAGCGAGAATGCGCCTATGATGGCCCCCGCTAGCTCCAAACCGGCCGATGCTAGTGATGCTGCCGCAACAGCGGCAGCCACTGCTACCCCCACGACCACAAACACCAGCATTCCCGCGAACCGGCGTGTGTCGTCTGTAGTGCCCATCCCGAGCCCCCTCACTGCGGAGCGCATCAGTGACCTAATGGACAGCGCCGTTCTCGCCAAGGAGCTGGGTGGTGAGTGGCGCCAGTTCGCCTCCGACTACAACCGCAAGTTGCTCCGCTATCTTTTTCTGCGTGCACTGTCTGCGCAGCTTGATAAAGACGACAAGCGAGCCAGCAGTGCTCACAACGAGGATACGCGTCGCAAGGTCGGTGGTGCACCTGTGCGGCGTGGCAGCACGCCAACGACGCTACGCACCATCGAGACTGCCTGGGTGGACGATCAACTGAAGCGTTGGGGTGTCATCTTCCAGCATAAGCTGCACCCGTTGAAGGCAGACCGCAAGGGAAAGGTGAAGAGTGAACTTCTGCCCCAGGACGACGAGGCCGACGTGCAGCTCTTCCGCGAGGCTTTCTGTCAGGACTTTCCTTCCTACACCGTCGTGTCCGAAGTCTTCGCTGCCTTCCGCGAAGGGGAGAGCTGGCGCTGCTGGTACATCCTTCTTGGTCAGGCTATGGAGTGCAGCTTTCGCGCTCAAGACAACAAGGACTTGCTCAAGTACGTTGAGGAGCAAATGCGCAATGCAACGACTGCGTCAGCGGCGGCCGCGTCACACGCGGTACGCATGGGCCAAATCACACTCGAGCAGGTCGAAGAGGCGCTTGAAAGCGTAGAGGCCTCTCTCGTGGTGATGCAAGAGCAGGGAAAGGCACGTCGAGTCGACGTCTTGAAGCTCTTTTTGCGCCGAATTTTTATGTTCAGCGTCGTCTCCTCCGTTCACCGTGCCTTGGGAAAGGACGCGGTTGTGTCTGATGCTCAGCTGGCAACGTACGTTCAAGTACAGCGCAAATCATTAGAAGAAGTGGAGGCGCAGCTGACGGCCGAGCACGCAGAAGCAGCGACGCACATCAAGTGTATTGGAGCGTTTTTGACACACTTTTCCAATACCGCGGCCAAGCAGGTAAAATCTAGCCTAGCGTCCTTGGATGGAGCCTCTAACGCCCACTTGTACGCTGGCACCACCACTCTCCCAATCTCCTCGCCGGATTCGCTATGGAACACCTCCTCTGTGGGATCGCTGGGGTCGCTCCTGGCCAGAGTGAGGTCCAACAGCGGCTCCACAGAGCGCAACGACGAGTCCGAGGACAGTTGTCGTAGCGATGAAGATGCAGCGCAGAAGCGCAGGCAGGACGACTTGAGCCTTGTCCGCGATGTTAGCGTGTGCGTGGTCGACACAATCACAAGTTTGTGTGCTCTTCTGCAGTCTGAGGTAAATGTGACGGCACCGACGCGACCTTTCTCCGCGGCACCGACGAAGATGCCGATCCCGTCAACGCGCGCGCTACGCCGCCTTCAGGCCTCGTTGCTGGAGACGCACCGCGCGGTAATTGTGGGCCTGGCTTCCCTACACTCAGCCTAAGTGCTCTCGTACCTTGGCCTTTTTATTAGCTCTGAGCTCGTGGTTGTTGGTCCCAAGGGTTTGCTGGTGGGTGTGCTGTGTTATTGTTGTTGTCGTTGTTTGGATGTGGGGAATATTTGCATATCTGTGTAGGGAGGTGGGGGTCTGAGAGGTGCTTCCGCACAATTTCGCGCACGAGTTTGCTTAACTGTTTTGTGGATCCATATGAAATGGAACATCTGTAGACGGATACCTCTTCTCAGTTTGAAAAAAAAAAGTCATATTAAGACAGAGATAATAAATTTATCGTGTTCCGCATTTCCTTTTTCTCCTTATGATTTCTGTGTCAAGAAACGGTTGTTGTTTTTCTTCCTCTTTTTGTTTTCACTTTGTTGATGTTTTACAATGCGTCTTCCACCCCTCCCTCTCCTCTTCCTTGTCACCCACTCATCACTCCTGCATCTGCTGTTGCTGATGCTGGTGCTGTTTCTTCCCTCTTTCTTTTTAACGTGCTTTGTTACAGGAAAGCCACGGATGTGATGAGAGGCCGAAACTGACTTTTTTGTGTGTTTGTGTGCATTCGCCCTCGCGTTAAACTCGTTTGTTTCTTTGTTTGTTTCCAGTCTTTGCGGTTAGCTTTACTATCCATGACCATTTGTTATTATCTCTACCTATTCTTGCTTTTTGTTCCCTCTTATCATTGTCTGAGTGTCCTCTTCGCTTTAATTTTTTACTTTCTCTCCCTTTTTCTCATCTCAGTGAAGCAGACTTGCATAAATTGGCTATTTCGCCTTCTTCTTTATTTTCCTCCTTTCATCTGCCCGCCTTTTAGGTCGCAGGACGTGTTACCGTGTTGCCAGAATATCTTTGATAGCGTATGTGCCAGTATGTGTTTCTGTGTGTCATCAAGTTCATACACAACCTGACTGACAGCACCTTATCTTTCATGTCTTTGCAGTAGCAGCGTATTGTGTTCGGTTTTTTTTCCCCCGCAGAGTTTCGTTGGCTGAAGTAGGGTTATTTTTTCTTTTCTCTTTTTTTTTTTATTTCTGGCGCAGCTAAGTCTCTGAAATTGAGACCAATAAACAGACATATAAATACATATGTATTTATGTGTGTTTATGTTGGACTATCCGCCAACGACTCTGTGGGTCTTTCCCTCTTTTCTTCTCCTTTTCCTGTTGATTTTTTTTTCTACCATGATTGCCTATTACCACCTCATTTCATCCAAACAGTCGTTGTTGCTGTTATTTATCTCCTCTCCCCTTCACCATTTGATACCCACAGAAAGCATATATATATATTGAAAAGTACTGGATGTGCTTCATTGGTCCTCTACTTGAGTTCTTGCCACGCCTCGTAACACTCGCCGTTTGTCTCTTTGTGATCAAGTGACCGAGAAGGGTTGCCGCACCCACGTTGATTTGTATCCCTGAATGCTTTTTGAGAGTCCCAAAGAGGACCTGACCACGCTTGTGCACGCTCTTCGCCTGATTCTCACAATGGCGAGAGAAAGGCAAGGAGGATGCGGCGTACTGGGCGGAAATCCAACTGCTCCCTTTATGCGTGATTGTGCCCCCCGCACCGTTACGTGTCGTTTCACAGCGTGCTCTTTCACACGTTTACTTTTGTACCCCTTCTCTCCTCCTCCTCGATTTCTGGACTACATCTTTCGAACTGTGTAATGGTTTCTCATAATTTTAAAATCTACACAGCAGCTGGCGATCTCTCTCTCTCTCTCTTTCTTGGGAAAGCCCCCACCTCCACTCCCCCTCGCGTTTAGAAAATTAAAAGCCTCAGAGGACAGACAAGCGCATCGCACGCAGTCGAAAACACGTGGCTCTTGTTGCACTTGGTCATGTACCGTGCACGCCACCCCACGCCACACGCGCATCCCTTTGCTGCTACCCCGGCACGCGCACACAAAAAAGCGGAGAGTCGTCCCAAACGCGCACGGAGTCCATGTGAGGATGAAGTACGGTTTAAAGAGCTTCAAAAGCAAAAGGCGGAGGTCCAGCACCGTACGCGGCAGCAGCTCGCGGTGCTTTCCGGCTTGGAAGCCAATATCTTAGACTTTTACTACGCGCACACCATCTGCTATGAGCCGTTTCTGCGACTGCCCAACTCAACGCCTCTTGCCTCTGAGACGCATGGCAACATCGCGCCTTTGCCCGACGCACCGGCCTTGTCAGATGGACTCCTCAGTCTCTTTCCAGAGCTGAAATCCACCTCTGAGGATGCCGCAGCCGACCCCGCGCCACCCGCCGTCCCGCCAAAAACACGCTACTATTACGACAGTGCTCTCATGCGGCTCTACCGCGAAGTTGCGATTCAGGAGCGCGACCTCGCACGACACTACGCTGCCGAGGCCGCAAACGTCGCCTCCACGGAGCAGCGCGTTCAAGCAGACATCATTGATGGCGCTCTCGCTGCTCAGCAGGGCACGGAGCGCGACGCACGGGCGGCGCTGAGCAAGCTGGAGGTCGCGCTGGCGGAGCTGCGGTCACAGTGCAGCGAACATGCGTCAGCCATCGAAGCCGCCGAGTCCCGCATCGGATCTACCGAAAGATCAGTGGAAGCGTGTGAGAGGCGGAAGGCCATTTTAGAAGCGAGGAAGCAGGAACAGATGGAGAACGCTGAGAAGATTAAAGACGAGGTGGCGGCCTTTCGCCGCTGCGTCGAGGCCTCAGAGCGTGACTTGGAGCAGCGCACACGCATCAACAAAAGTCTAGAGGAAGAGATCTCTCGTCGGAAGAACTTGCTGCGACGAAAGCGAAAAGATTGAAGCTCTGCATTATTGTTTGACCTTGGGTGTAATCGATAGTACCGACCTATCTGTGTTGCTCCGCTGTTTCTGCCTTGGCGTGCGTGGTGTTTGTGACGACCGTCGGCACAGAGCGTATTGCTGACAGGTCTTTGCTTGGTGACTCTTCTGTCGATTTATTTTTTTCTCCTATTTGGTTTTCTTTTTGTGCTTTTTTGGTTCTGCTTCTTCTCTTAAACTTTTAGATCTGTCGCTCTCTCTTTTTTTTTTTTTGTCTGTTTTCTTACTCTGATTCCTTTAGATGCTTTCTTTTAGATGAAATAACCTGCATGTTTGCTTGAAACCCCCCGACAAGATCAGTACCACAGGGGAAGAAAGAAAGTGACCATCTTTCTCTGCGCCTTTTATCACTTTTTCCCAAGCATCCTTGTGTTTAGGTGAATAGGCTCGATTATTTTGCTTCTCACACATGCCTGTTTTAAGCGTCAAGCAAAGCCTGCAAAGTGGCTGCCCGGAAACTCTATGATCACTCAAAGACCAAGAGATCTACAGAAGTGAACTATCTTCATCCTCACAGCTACTCTTATCCCACTCCTCTCATCTCTCTCTTAACGTTTCTTTTGCCTCCTTCGTATCCGCGTCTCATTCCCGCTCGCTCTAAAATCAAATGCATCTCCTTTATTCGCACTGCCTCACAAAATTGCTATTCAGTCTTTTTTTTAAAGTGTTTTCTTTTGAGTTTTGAATGGTATTAAATATTTGATCGGCAACATTAGGTTTAAAAGAAAAAAAGGAACTCTGTGGTGTGTGTCAGAGACTGCATTTGTGATTATTTTTTTCCTTCTCCCGTTATTCACGTGCAGGTAATATTCGGTTGTTTTCGTTGTTGTCAGAAGAAGAGTTCACAAAAAAAAACCGTTTTTTTTTTTATTGCCGTTGTTCTCGTTGTTATTTCGATTCTTTTTTTTTTTTTTTTAATCGGCAGTCTTTGTTCTTTTCTTTTCTTTGTAGGCGAGAGAGCGAGAGTAATACTGTGTTTGTATTCCTGCGTCTCTCCTATTCCCTTTTCAGCACATAGAGGAAGTAAGCGGATACGAGCGAATAGCAAGGAGGGTAAGACTGCGGCTATCTTTCTCTGCCCAATACCGCCTGAAACGTAGTGTCGTTCATCAAACTGATCTCCATTATTCTGTGGGTTTTTTTTTTTCAAGAGGACCTCACCACTGACAAAACCGCTTCTTCTTTCTGGGACAAGGAAACGCAAGAAGGAAGAAGCATTGCAAGCTTGAAGACTACCAGTAGCGTAGCTGCAAGATTTGTGTATTGCGAAGTAGTGTATTTTGATTTTTTTTAATTGTTGCATAATAAGCAGAGATGTTTGGCTCGTCTGCTCCTCCAGCGGCGGCACCGAGCGGCTTTTCCTCTAGTGCCTCCCCGCCTGCGGCAGTAGCCGCGCCAGCGTCAGCTATGAGCTTTGGTAATACAAATACTGCTCCTACGGCAACCTCGCAGGCCAATGGGGGTGCGACTGTCCCTGCTGCGGCACCCACACCAGCCGCTCCTCCCGCTATGCAGCAGCCGCCACCGCCGCCGGAATACGCAAAGCTTTTCGATAAAGCGTGCCGCGATGGGTCGGTGAGCGACGCGTTTGCGCAGGAGATCAAGAAGCGATTCGGTGCGCCAATGGAGGTCAAGATAGCGCCTGTCAGCGGGGCAGCCGGCACGACCGCCCCCGGTGCCGCCCAGGCGCTTGCGACCGCGCAGCAAGTCGGCTCTCAATGGAGGGCTGCGGCGGCGCCTCAAGCCTACCTTACCGGTGCAAGCTCCGCCATTGCAGCCCCACCTGGAACATCCACGCTGGCCCGCACCACCGAAGCTCAGCAGCAGCAAGAGCGGCATCTGCTGCAGGTCGAAAACGCGCAGCGTCTGCTCCAGCTACTGCTGATGTGCGACAGCGGGTACAACAATACCGAGGCGCCTCCGGCCGACAACGTCGCCTCATCCCAGTGGACCGAAACGAACGAGGAGTCGGTGACGGGTCTGCACGCCGCCGTCGGTGCCATTGCTGCGTCCGCTGCCAGCAACCTTATCGCCTTTGTGAAGGCCTCGGTGGTGAAGCACACGCAGGCGTTAGACGGCGAGTCCAACGCTACCACCACGGGCTTGTTTGGCGACAGCCGGCGAAAGCGCACAAACGAGGACCCTACGCTGTTGGCGGCACAGTGTCTCTATCTCTTGTCCCGCCACTTCCAGCTGACGGCCAGTGTGGTCAAGGAGGCGCTGGAGTTAATTGACGCGCTGTATGCACTGCTGAAAAACTCGCTGCGCAGTCGCATTGTGGCTCTCACGTCGCTTAGCGAGAGCAGCGACACCTGTGCTCTTAACACACTGATGTGGATGTGCGTCTTCTCCGTGGTAAACATGTCAGCGGTGTGGAAGAAGCTGCGCACCGCCTCGGGGGAGCTACGTCTGAATGAGCTGATTCACTCCAGCGTTGCGTCGTCTATCGAGACTTCTGTGAACGGACTACGAAAGAAACTGCGCGAGTCGGTGCACGGCGCCACCGCCACCTCCGCAGGCGCCGGCGTCGGTGTTCTTTACGGTGGCGGCGGCTCAGCGCGTGCGTCGTCGGCATCCATCATGCAGCCGGCGGTGTACACATGGCAGGTGGTTATGGACAGCTACCTGAGCATCTTGACGCTGGCGGAGGGGTGTCTGCTGCGGGCCAAGGGAAGTGAACAAGGCTTCGACAAGGCGCTCGACGCTTTTCTCGGAGAGCGCGTGGCGTCAACGTCGAGCTCGTCGTCGTCCGCGCCCCCCTTCTCCCCCGCCAACATCGCTGTGCACCGTGGCAAGGTGACGAAGCGCATGGTGGAACTCGCACCGGTGCCCCGCACACTCGCCATTCCAGTCGGCCTGCTGTACATCGCCCCGTACGAGATGATGTCGTACCTTTTCGACGAGATGCTGCCGCTGCTCCGTCATCTGTCGGAGCTAGAGGTAGGAACGCACCGCCGGTACGTTGAGCAGCTGGAGGAGCTCCCGCGTATCTCCTCGGCGGCTCGTGGCGGTGCGTACCACATGAGCAACGCCCGGCGCACGATGGACGGCGACGGCGACGACGGCTGGCTCCGCCGCACCACGCGCGTGGGTCTTTACGGCGAAGTTGCCGGGGAGCCGTTCACGTCGGAGATGGCGCACCTGCTTGAAGCTCTGGCGATCTGCCTGCAGCATCTCCCGCCCGAGGTCTTGAACCCTGACCTCGACACCGATTGCGCCGCGACGTTTTTCATTTTCAAAAACTTTGTGAAGCACATGCGACAGGTGTTCGCTACGCAGCGCGGCGGTGAGGGCGGCAGCGCCTCCTCCTCTTCCTCCTCGGCGGTGTGGGAGAACTACACGCTGAAGCTCATGACGAAGTTTATGGAGGTGCTTGCGATGATCGGCCGCAATCCCCAGTACACCCAGCGGGTTGTGGTTCTGCTGACCGACGCGCAGACCGAGTGCGGGGAGATGCAGTGGCACAGCCTCGTGGGGCAGGCGCTGGAGTGTGCCGGATTCAACAGCGGCCTGCTCAGCGTCCCTGGCATGAGTGGTGGCGGCAGCGGTGTTTCACCGTCTGCGATGGCCGCGGCCGCCGCAGCGCAGGGCTCTTCCTTGTCCTCGTCCTCCGCGGCCCTGCAAAGCGGCACAGAGGCAAATGACGCGTACGCTGCCTCAGCGACGCTGACGATGTCTGACGGGGCCCCTCGCGCCGTCCACCGCCAGTTCACACGTCAGTACACCCACAAGTGTCAGCGCCAGTTCATCTCCAGCTTCTTTCTGCTGCTTCGCCAAGTCTTCGCGCACCCAACCCTACGTTCGGAAGTCAGCGCCTATGTTACCTTGGAGCTGGCCCTCACCTTCCTCCTCGCCCCGCACCAGAGTCAGGTGATGCTGGGCAGCACGCTCTCCCTCATCTCAGCTCTCATCACTAGTGCGTCGGACGCGCAGGTGGTGTGGGAGTTCCTCGAAGAGCGTCAGCTGCTCCGGCAGGCGTCGATGGGCACGCAGGGCGGCTTAATGGACGGCGCAGCCGCCTTGTACGACCGCTTCACCAATACCTCCGGGGTTACTGGTGGCGCCGCACCGGTGCGGACGCCGCTGACCCACGTCGAAACGCTCTCCCTCATCGGGCACTGCCAGTACGAAAGCACGCAGGGCACGTACGACATTACAATTGGCTTTCTAAACCTCATCACAGCGCTCTTCCAGCACGACCATCCCTCGATGGCCGCACTCGGCGCCTACACGACGGTGACAAACTTTATTGCGCAGGAAATTGTGCGTGGTGTTCTTAAGCGGGCCTTTACATACCAACACGAGCGCTACACCGTCTTTGCCCTTGCCGCGGCCGCACTAAGGCAGGCCCTTCTCGTCCGCTTTCACGGCGAGAACGGCCGGAGTACCGTGCTTCCGTTTGCCAACGTCATGGCCATCAACAAGGCACCGGCAGACGTCGTGGGTGAAGTGGTGAAACTCGTCTTGGAGGCGAGCGACGCCCCCTGCGAGCTCCTCAGCCACCACCGCGCCGCAGTACGGCAAGCGCTGCAGCTCCTCATCACCTCCATCCAAGCAATGCAGGAGCAAAAGATCGAGCTGCTGCTCTTCGACACCCGTACGACGCTTAATACCGATCTCGCCGTGCGCATTCTCGGACTTTGCTCTCTGCAAGACACGCTTCTCACAAAAGCGACGCTGCAGCTTCTGCTGCTCTTCCCCTTCGAAACGGCAAATCAGGCTGCACATTACTGGTCCGGCCTCACCACCAAGTACGCGCCAGTGCTCGAGTCCTTCGCGCAGCTGCTCCACCCCCTGAGCACGGTACCCGTGGTGGTGCAGGCCCCACCAGAGCTGGCGCAGCTAGACTTTGATCCTGCAGAGCTTGTACCCGGCTGGCCCTCCGCCCTTCTCATCGACACGAAATCCCTCCTGCTGGACCTGCTCATGCGGCATGCCGATGTCACCGAGCCGTCCCTGACGGCGTGGATGTGTGGATTCTACCACGAGGAGTACTCAGCGCACGACCGCCGCTCTCACGCGAGCAGCGGCGTAAACGCCTGCGGGGAGGCGAGTTGGTGGCGCGCCACGCTGTTGACCTCGGTGGTGGAAGGAGCGTGCAGCAGCGACGTTGAACGCGCGCACCCCGCCCTCGCCGTCAAGTGCGTCAAGCTGCTGTACCTGCTCCGTGCCAACCGCCTCTACGGTGCGCTGGTCGTGCGTCCTTTCCTCGAGACTGTTTGCCAGACGCTCTTTCTCCGCCTTCAGCACTTCCGCGCGAGCCAGTGCACGCCGGTGGCGCTCAACAAGTACGCCTACGTTCTAAAGCTGCTTGCCCTCGAGGCGTGCCACACTTTTCGGACCTCTCCAGGCGACCTGAGGCTGGCACAAAACACGTCTATCGCTCCCATCTCAGTTGAGGTGCTTCTGTCCCTTCTTCATCCCTTTGGCGGGGGGGCAGACGGCGATCCAGCGAGTCCGGCGAACGCTGAGACGAGCGTGCCTGGCGCAGCGCTGAGGAGCAGCCGCTTTGCAGTTGACAGCTTCGCAGAGGACGATCATAATCCCACAAATGACCATGGCGGCTACTCGGATGACACCCGCGACGGGAAGCAGCCCGGCGACGACGCGACCATAGTCTCGCGCGATGCGGCGGTCGACATTACGAGCTGGCTGCCGCAGGCGCTGCAGGTGTTGCCCGCCTTCCCGGAGAAACTTCCTGCGGTCAGTGGCGGCCGTAGCCACCTTGTCCCGTGTGCGGCCGATGGCGTTGTTCAGTACAACATGGCCAGTCTCTACGCAGCGTTTCAAGTGGAGCAGACGCGATCAAACAAGCCGCCGCTGTCCATGGCCGAGCTGCGCGAGAAACTGCGGCCTTTTATCGCGGCCAACGACTGCTTCTTCTCCTACGCGGCTGGTGTCAGCTTCGTCGAGGGATGGTGCCAGCTCGTGAGCGTTGCGTGCTCCGTCGTGCAGGGCCTCTCCATGTCGCGCCTCCGCGCCTTTGCCTTGTGCATCCTGCGCGGTCTCGACTCCACAACCACGATCACTGCCGCCGCGCAGGAGCAGGTATGCACGCGGTTGTGCCACTGTCTCTCAACGGTGATGGTCCACCTCCGCCAAGCTTCCGGGAAGGCTGCGGATCGCTTGTCGTGGGCGGCCGCACATGCAGCCGATGCGCCGTGTATCACTGAGAACCAGGACGCCTGCGGTATCAGGCCCGGCGAGATGAGAGGCGGGGCTTCCTTGTTCGGAGCGTCTGCCGCTGGAGGCCTTCAGCTGTCGGCCTACGAAGCATCCATGCCCGACGGCGGTGCATCGCGTTTAACGGGAAACGGAGACACAGTAGGACGTGGCTCCGGCACACATGCGAGCGCCATTGGTCAGCGTCGTCCTCGTGATGATGGGGCCGCCTACTACGGCGTTGCAGGACGTTCGAGCGCTGTGTCACGCGCGAGCGGCAACAACATCTTCTCCACGCAGGCTGGGGAAGCGAGCAACTTCTACAGTGCCGAGCAGCGCTCGCAGCTGGCTCGGTCGCTGCTACAGCAGCGCAGCCAAACCCAGCGCGTTGGTGTCGTGGATGCGGTTTCTGCAAACGCCGTCCTCCTGCAGCCGCTAGTCCGCGCGCTTGTGCAGTGGGGCGCCCGAATCGCCTCCATCCGCGCAGAGCTGTACGTGAGTCTCATCAGTCTTGCCGAGACGCCAGGAATCAATCTGGACGATGTCGTGCTGTGGCGATCGCAGAAAGCGCTGCTGAGTGTCATTTGCGCCGACATCTGCAGCGGGTGCACAGCCACTCCCATCTCTGGCGCGTCGGCGGCTGCATCAGGCAATTTGATGGGTGGGCCAGGTGGTAGTCAACATGCTACGACTGGGGTTGGGGCTCCTGTTAGCGTCACGCCAACAGTGAATGCGCTCTCACCGCAGACGCAGCACGCCGTCGCGCTCCTCGTGGCACTCCTGCAAGCGTCCGCGCCGATCCGCGACGACTTCTGCAGCCCGAACACCAGTGGCGGAGACGCGATGAGTGCTTCTGCCCTGCGCTGCACCACGACGCTTCTTCATAGCGTCGACCACACTATTTGCGGCTTCTTTGCGAACAACGGGTGCCCACTGGGCTCACTGTTGTGGCATATCCGCAGCACGTTCGACGTGCTCACTGTCGTCACACTCGGCCACGCCTCGCGAATTCTGCACAGCGACCTGCTGCGCTCGTGCTTCTCCATGCAGGCGTGGAAGTACAGCACGCAAGTGGTGCTGGGCTACTCGCAGGCGTCGACCGCGCACGAACAAATTCCAAACAAGCCGCTTGTAGAGCAGAACAAGGAGGTGCTGCGTCAGTTGCTGTTGGGCGTTGTGCGCTGGGTAAACCTTCTGCTTTCCTGCCTGGGTGACTCTGCGCCACTGCTGTACGAGGTGCAGAAGTTCATCCGCGACAATCGGTCGCTCATTGACTACGTCTTCATCTCGCCCGCCGCGGTGAGCAGCACTCTACCTGGGTCCGCGCGCTTGACGGCTTCGCATCTTACCTTATGCGCGGAGCTGTCTGACTGCCTGCGCGCGATGTCGAGCTCTGTCTTGGCGGTGGACTGCCGCACGTTGGTGGACAGCATGGCACTGCCCGATTTACTGAACATGCTCAGCAGTGAGGAGGTGTGGCGTCGTGGCTCGACGGACCTATACGACTTTGCCGATGCAGAGGGTGGTAGCGGGTTTGGCATTGGTGCCGGTGCAGCGCACTTCTCCGGTGGCGAAGCCGCTGCTGCGGGTATTCGTGGAAGCGACGATGGTGCAGTGCGTGGTGGTGAGGCTGGAAGTGCACTGGCGAAGCGCGTTGGAGGCGCCGCGGCGGCGATGTCCATGGCCGAGCGAGGCCGCGACGTAGTCGCTGTGACGGTGCGGAATCTCTCCCACCTATTGTTGACGGCCGAGTACGGACTGCGTGGAACGGAGATGGATGTCACAGGTCAAGGGAGCAGTGCCACGCCGATGCTGCGCTTCTCCGCTAGCAAGCGCACCTTATGCATTCAAATTGTGCGCCACGTCGCTCGCTCGCTAGGGGAGAGCGCTGCGGCAACCGCGCCAGAATTTCGGCTTGAGTGTTACCTTTACGCCCTGCATGCACTGGTGTGCCTCGTGCACTCCTTTGTGCTTCCCATCGCGCAGGACCCGAACCTGCAGCAGACACCGGATGACTTTATGCGGTATCTGCAGGAGCTTCCGCTGCAGGACCTCATCGACGCGCTGATGCAATCCCACGACGCCGTGTATCAGCTGAAACGGTTTAACACCGACTACCGTGGTGGATTGCAGATTCGCCGGTTAAGCGCGCGCTCGTGGGCTGCGGGGGTGAACTCTGGGAATGTTGACAACGACGACGCAGCCGCGCAGTCGCTGAGCAACGGCATGCGAGCGTCTTTCGCTACGGACGGCGAGAGCTCTCACTCGCAGCAGACACTCTCAACCCCCAAGTCAGGGCCAGCGGGTAACAGTGCAGACGCCTTTAGTATTCCCTCAACGCCAGGGCTGCTTCCGGCAGCCGACGCACGCCGCAGAGGGCGGGATCCAGCTGCTCCGCACGGCGCACCGCAACAGTCGCCCGGTGCATCGCGAGCCTCTCCGCGTCAAGTCACTCACCCGCACGCTGTCACGTTTACCAACGGTGGTCCGTCAGCAACGGCGCGCGCCGACGCTGCGGCAGCAGGTCACGCTCGCGACCCAAACTTAACCGTTGTGCAGAACCTCTCGGGCACCCAAGAACGCATCCTCCCCGTGTCTCGCTCAGGTGCTTCCTCTGCCGGTGCAGCGATGTTTGCGCAGACTGGTGAGACCAAGTCGGTTCTGCCCACTACAGAGAATGGTGAGAAGATCCGCCGTGACAGCTCACTATGGGATCTGCTGCCCTCGCAGACCTCCGACTCGGAGGATTGGACGCGCGTCTACAATTCCTTTCAGAACAGCGGAGCCCTTGAAAACGGCGTTGACCTCGCAGGTACCCGTAACACATCGCTGCAATGGTCGGATGTGCTGAACGTTGAGAACGAAGTGCGCCAGGTCAAAATTGCTATTGCGAATGCACTACGAGCCACAAAAGGCGCCGTGGAGATGGTGCGGAAGCTGAGGTAATATCTTTGAAGCCTTATTTTTTATTGTTGTTGTTGTTGAGTGCAGGTCAACGAAGAAAAATATATGTTTTCTTTCTGTGTCCTATAGACGATGATTGCGCAAGGCTGAGTTGCTCGCTGAGGGCTTGCCGTGTACATCATATCCCCTTAATTTTTTTTTTTCCCCCGACATCACTTGTAAAAACCTTTGTTGTGCTCAGACCCTCTAGCCGGACCGGTCTCTCCGATGGCAAAGATTTCGTTGTTGTTGCAGATGCCATTGCGGTGGTTTTTGTTTTTTCTGGCACTCTCCAGCGCTTTGGCAACGCGGGTTTTTTTTGTATTTCAGGCGTCGCGAATTAATATGTTTGATTGTATTCACGGGTGGCCACCCTGATTTCGTAAGAGCAGCGTAAAAGCAATAAGATGCTGACGTTTTCTCCGTTAATATATTTTTTCCCAGATGAATGAATCCTGTCGTTTAAAGGTCCTGGTGTTATATGTGTTATTGACCTCGGTAAAAACACAACAGCTGTTATTGTGACTGTAGCATCTCGGAGGGGGTCTAGGAAAGAGGGACTGCCGTGCTCTTAATCACATGCAATTCTCTTTTGCTGATCTGCTTAGACCTAACGTTGCCCCTCTTCACGTGGCGAAATTATCGCTGGCAATTGCAACGGCGTGACGAACGGCAGCAGTGTTCAGTGCAGAGAAACGAGGTCCCTCTCCACTCCTCACGCTTCACCTTCGCCGATTTTTCGTTTGCCGTTTTCTCCATTTCATCGCCGCATCTCTCTCTATTCCCTACTCTTTTTTAACCACACTGCACGTCTAACGTTGCTGGCGTTTACCGTATCGCCACATTGTGTTTTTCTTAGAAACGGCTTTTTTAGCTATTTCTTTGTGAAAAAAAAAAGTAATTCGGCAAGCACCTCTTTACTGGGTAGTCTTCTTTTTTTTTTCCTGCTGAATCCAACTCTACTTGTGCTTTTTTTTTTACTAACCGCCTTACAGACACCCACTATGGCGGCCGCGTCCCACGAGATGACGGAGCTCCTCCGTGAAGTGCAGAAGTTGCAGAAGGAACTGCAGCCTGTGCGCTCTGCCGTTACAGCACTTCAAAAGCGCGAGTCAGAAACGCCCAATCCTGCCGCGGCCGGGGCGTCGTTGCACAAAGTCGCCGCGCGATTGGAAGCCGTCAAGCTGAAGTATCAGCCCGTTCTTTCGCGCTTGCACGAAGTTCTCTCCGAAGAGGTCCCCGCTTTTTTGCAACAAACAAAACTGCTAGCTGCCGGCGAGGACGGTTTTGATTCCGCGGCCTCGGACGCTGGTCACGATGCTGCCGCACCTCACTCCGCGACGACGGCAGGCTCACGAAGCTCCCATCGCCACACGACAGGGGAAGCAAACACGGCAGCCGTGCACGCACAGGAGGATGCGGCGCGACTTCTCCACGAGGTCTGTCCACCCTCTACCCCACACCTTCTTCAGCCAGAAAACTTGCGATTCACCCAGCAGCAACTTCGCTTGCGTGCCGAGATGATAGAATACCTCATTGCCACCGACCGCCTCACCATTGCCGACCACGTCGCGCGATCCTACGGCCTGCCTCTGCAATGGTTCCCACAGCTTGTCGCGTTGCATTGCCAGCGCACCTATGGCGCCGCGGTGAGTGGATCGCACAGCCCGGTAAACGGATTGTTGACCACCGCACCCACGCCGACCGCGTCGCCGCTGATCACGCCCGCGACTCGCCCGCGTGGTGGAGGCGTGCCGCCCAAGTCACCCATTCAGCTGCCGTCCTCCGCGGTTCCTTTACGCAGCAGCGCCGTTTCAGGCACGCCGAGGGTCCAAGCGCGCTCGCCCGCCATCCAAGCCGCCTCCATTAACTCCGAATCCTTCGCCTCTTTGCCGCCTGCTCACGTGCATCCACAGAATGGGCAAAGTCCTTCCTTGTCCCCAAGTCAGGCAAGAGCAGGTAGTGTGACGCAAGACAGCACCGACGCGGCAGCCGACACGCAAGCACCCCTCATGCCGGACTTAGTGGCACGTGTGGTCAGCACCGCAATGTACCTCAAAGACGACTACTTGGATCGAATGGTGTTGGAGCGGACGCTGGAGGAGAGTATCGGTCTCGCCCCCGCTCCTCACCCGAGCTCTCAGGCCGAGAGCGCCTCTCCCTCGACGGTGGAGCAGTACAGGGCTTGTGTGCTGAGTCGCATTGCGCACCTGCCTCGCAATCACCTTCACACCCAATCAGGTGACTACGTCTTCGACAGCGCCATGATGAACATCATCGAAGAACTCCTCGTGTATGGCCTGCAGCGGTGGGCTGAGGACGACGCTGGCCCATCCGAAGCCGTCGCCGATGCTGCACGTGGCGGGACAGCGGCGGATGTGCTCGCGGCGGAGACAAAGAAGCGAAAAGCGGAACTGGTGCACTCGTTGCAAACGGACACGTTGCTGACGGCGGAGGAGATGCTACTGGCGGATCAGGTGTGGAATGAGGACATTCTTTTCCTGAAACGTCCCACACGGTTCTACTGCGTAGAAACGGGCCTAAGCACGAATGAGGCCGCTGGGTTTGCTGGTGCGGCTCCGCGAGCCCGCGTTAATGGCGAAGTGGTCTCCCAACTCTTTGCCGAGGCACAAGGTTCGCTTGAAGCAACCACCGGAATTTACATCACATAATTAGACCCCATGTCGCTCGCTTTAAGAAACTAGGCTTGTTGTTTCTTTCCTTTGTATGTTTGACCTTATACCCCAATTTACGTTGGTCTAAATTTTGAATTTGAAATACTTTGTTTTTCTCCTTTTTATCATGCTACTAGTGTTTCCGATCTGCTGTTCTCAATTGTTACACACACACATATATATATAAGATGTTCACTTTCGTTGTTGTTCTCGATGCGTTTAGTGTCCAAAGTAAATCCATTGCAATACAACTCTTGTGTTACCTTACGCAAAGGGAGCATCGCGTTTTTGCCTTGTATTCGATTCTTCCTACCACTGATGTAAGTGAAGTGTAAATCAGCTTCCGTTTTCTCCATGCCTTTAGTGTGGCTAAAGCTTTGGAGTTTTAACGTGTCAAACTCGAGTTTTATGGAGCCTTTGCTGTTGTCGCTTCAATGAGCTCTGTGGCCGCTCATCTTTGCCCAATTCCCACGAACTATTTTGTCTCGCCCTTTACTGCACTCGGCGCACCTCAACAACAAAAAGCTGCGGCCTTTCGTTGAACTGAAAGCGCTTGCCGCGTCGCTATTTATTCTTCTCCATTCCCGTTGCACGGCGAGCGCCGTCATCTGCACTCACTGTTCTGTCTGCACCTAAAGGACTAAATCATAGAACTGGACTTGCGCTGGGAACGCGCTTTTCAATAATATGAGTTGTACCGAATGAAGCGCGGAAAAAGAAAACTGTAATTTAGAAAAGCACTCTTCACTTTCATCCCAGCGGCCACTTTACGCCTTGCTGCGGAATTATCACATAGAATCTGTACATGATAGACATGAACTTCAACGATGATCAAAATGATCTGCCTTCACTAAGCAGCTCACTTAGTGGAGCGTGTGCGATGCTGCACAGTGCCGTTTGTGCGGAGGCTCTTCGCGTCATATTTGCTCTTCACTTCCTTTCCCGCAGCGGAGTGGGTCAACTCGAACAAGAACTGCAGCGTTGCCATTGGACAGATGCTGATATCGTGGCGCCTAATAATCGTCTACTCGTCGAAGGCAGTGCCTATGAAGCAGAAGCAACGGCCTCGAGCCTTGTGGAGCATTACTCCCTGCCTTTCCTTCGACATCGCAGGGAGGGTGTTCAGTACCCGACAGGAAGCTCGCCATCCTCTGCATCCCCTCTATTTGAATGGGGCCATGAAAACGACGACGAAAGCTCCACAGGCGTCTTCGCAGAGGTTTCATTTTTCACCCCTGCCGCAGCTCGCAGCTGCGTCGAATGCGCATCGCAGCCGAGTCTGCTCACCGCCGCTCACCTCCTGCGTTGTAGTTCGTGGACAGCGGCCTCGCTGACAGTAACAGCAGAGGAGATCAAAGAGAAACACGATGCAACATCGAGATCGCCATTGCCAGCTCCTCTCGCTCCCACAGCAGTCTCACAGACCTTATTGAAGCACACACGCGCGCTGGAGCTGTTACGAACGCACGAGCCTGGTTGGTGTGCAACGGCGCTAGTGCGTTTTACCGAGTGGCTTCTCCGGGAAGTCGACGCACCAAACGCACGCGCTCGCCTCGCCGATGCGTTGTCGTTAACTGAGTACAAACGAGTAGATAATCCGGCCTCCACAACCACCAAACTCCCACGTACCTTAAGCAGCGAGGAACGCCCCGCTGCAACATGGCTTTTGTCGCCTTCGGTGGCAGCACTTATCCAACCACACGAAGAGAGAACGGCAGGTGAATTGTACACTCCCCAAGTCGTCGTACATGATGCGCTTCCGTTGTATTTTATTGGGATGCACACAGAAGAGGATGCTAGTACCGCGATGTCGCAAAAAGACCACGGTGGTTCTTCATCTCTACTCCATCGCTGTTGCGGTCATCGATGGCTTTTGGAAGACCTGCCCCGCTGGTGCGTACGAGTTGCTTTGGAAAAGCATGCTCGATTGTGGCACCACCACAACGTGCTTCGCGCCGCCCTGTTGCGGTGGCGCACACGTCGTGGCCTTCGAGTCATGTCGCATCTATCTCACGCCGCGGAGCATCATGGGGAAGCCTTTGATAGTGCAGCGTCGAGCAGGGACGGTGGCCACCAGAATCGGAAGCGCAAAGATAAGGAAAGTCAGAGCAGCATGCTTCAGATTACGTCATACGCAGCTGCGCAACAAGCGGCGGAAGAGCAGAGTGATGTGCAGGGCAGCAAACGTGTGGCCAACATTCCTCTTCTTGGTGGAAAACACCAGGGTGGGTCTAACACATCCACGGGTACCGTAATGCGGTCTGCGCAAGGAGAAGCGGATCAGCAAACTCAGCTAAGGGCCTCTCCTACTGTGTCGTTGCCGGAGCCCGTACATGCTGCAACAAGAAGTACCGCCACAACCTTCGAGGTATCGCTGCTCGATCGCGTCTTGCACCAACACAGCAGCGAACTGCAGCCCCAGGATGACGACAGCGACAGGACCGGCAGAACGGTTCATGAGGCTGTTCCTGCTAGCGGCCCAGCTCCAGCCTTAGGAGGGATAGTATACAAGGAGGCCCAGCCAACTTCTAGCACACACAAAAACCCGCAGGAGACGACCGCTCGCTCAGTGCTGACTGATGGAGACATGGTGTGCAGTAGCGGAAGCACCACCAGCAGCGTCGAGTGCCGTGCAGACGTGCTGCCGGAGTTGCCTAAGCGGGAAGAGAAGCAAGCGCGTGAAAACCGGCTTGTCTCCCAGATTCAAGAGCAGCATAATCGCAACAGCCTGCGTAATGCCTTCCTGCACTGGCGCAACAGCCGCCTCTACGAATCCATGGCAACTCGCTACCTCCAAAGACAGCATCAGGATCGCATCGTTTGGCACTCCTGGACGGCTTGGACGCGACGATGCGCCGCGGCCCGTCGGCGACAAAAGGAAGCGCGCGATAGTGCGCTAGGTGAGATCGTAACGGAGCAGAAAGCCGTGCAGTATTTCCGCCGACTTCTAAACGTGTGGCGGCGGGCTGCGCTTGCACGCAAGTTCCTCATGCACTCCGCAGCACAGCGAGCTCTGCACTTGTGGAGATGCGCCGCAACACTGGTGAGGTATCAGCGCGCGACGCGACAGCCCTTCGTAGGCGCGCAAAGACTGCAGCGGCAAGTGTGGCAGCGATGGTGTGACCGTCGCCTGGAAGCGGCGGCAGAGCGGCAATGTGCCCGCAACAGCTTAACGCGAACATTCGTCGCCATACAGGCTCGATGCAAGGAACAGCGTGCACTCCGAGCTGCGGTAGAAATCTGGGCCAAGGCGCAAACTGCGAGGGTATGGCACATGTGGCAAACGCGACTGGCACGTGCGCGTCAGCTTCGTACCTCTGCTCACGGCGCTAAGAGGGAGGAACGGCTGCTATGCCATGTGTGGAAGCTGTGGCGTGCCCGCTGTCTGCAGCGAGAGGAACAGCTTCGCAGTGTCGAAAAGGCTCAGTGCTTCTATGTGCAGCAAAGGCAGCAGCAGTGCTTTTTCGCCTGGTTGCGCCGCTACGGATTGGAGATACGTGTGCGGAACTTTGCCGCGCGGCGCCAACGATCGTCGATGTTGAGGCCAAGTTTCGAAAGGTGGCGCACGCGTGCGGAGCTTCACAGCGTCGTGCGACACGGACAAGAGCAGCTGGCGTGGCGTGTAGGAGAACAACTGACGTGTCGAAAGGTGGTGCATTTATGGCGACGGCGCGCGGCTACACATGCAGCTGATCGAAAGGCCGCACGCGCGCAGCAAATCGAAGATGATGCGGCCAACCTCGCACGATTTAATCAACTTGCGCGAACATTTTATCACTGGCGCACCCGCCAGGTTGTCCTGCTCCGATACGGCGTCGACCGCCGCCGCTGCCTTCCCGAATCCCTGCGTGCTAAAGCCTTGCAGCTGCTCGCTGCAGGAGCGTTGCCTCTCAATGCAGCCATTGAAAGTGCATTCACCGGCGTAAGCAGGGCCGTGCCGGCGAATGTGATGAAGGAGAGCGCACGCGGAGAAGATCAACCAGGCGCTAACGTGCCACGACAACCGCCACGATCCTCGCCGCACTCCGTCGCGTCTTCTGTGGTGTCACGTAGCATCTCACCACAGGCAAGACGCTGCCCAACCTCGACAAGGACGCCCCAGCGCTCGCCTCAGCGACGCCGAGGAAAACCAGCGTTATTGAGCTCCACCAGTGTCCCTGCGAAGGACCGCGCGGCTGAAAAGCATCGAGGCATCGTTTCAACCGAGGAAGGCATCGGGCAAGCAAACGTAGCGAAGCTCCTCGCTGGGAAGGATCGGGTTGTTTTGCAGGTGCCCGTGCCGTCTTTGAAGCTGCGTGGATTAGCATTGGAGCGGCAGCTATTTGCGGTCCAGCGGCACACCCGGCTTTCCGCATTTGGTATTTCTCTCCCGTCTCAATCAGGGGAAGCGGCGCCTTCTGTGTGTGCCTTGGCCGACGCGGCCGTTTGGAACAAACCTGCTCATCTCCGCTCCATGCCAAGTGGTGTCTTGCTCGAGTCCGCTCGTCAATCAATGAAGTGGCACACACGAAACGAAGCACATCACCGCTCGTCACCACTGCTTAGGTCCCCACCAGACGACTCTACTCAAAGCAGCAGCGCGACTAGTGACGTCGATCGGCAAGTTCCGATCCGCTCCCACACCGCCACGCCACTCTTCGCCCGAGAAAAGATGGCTGATAGATCACCAAAGACTGCACAGCGGACTTCCTATTTTGCCAGCGACCTAGTTGAGTCCCCTCCACAGCATCTATCTCGTCAGCCGCACACCCTAAACAGAAGAAGATTGAACGGCGAAGCTGATGTGGAAGCCGACTTTGCGCCGCGAAGATCGTCGAATCGCTTGTTAAGTCAAATGGAGCTTCTGCTGCAGCGGGTTCGCGGGATTGAAGCGCACTGCCGCTCACCGTCGCAGCCGACCTGGCCTGGTGTTGCGTAGCAGCAATGATGACGAAAATGTGTAGTTTTGTGGGATCCTGTCTGACGAAATGCTAGCCTGTGTTGCCAATCACGAGTAGGGCTGATTTAAATCGACTTATCTTTTCATATCACCTTTTTCTGTTTGTTTTGTGTTGATGCGACTGGAGCTTGCGATGTCCACGTCGGATCTCTCATTGCGCTATTGAGCAAGAAAGAAAAAGATCAACAAGCACCGAAAGCGCTCCCGCGCAGCTTCACCGCTATGTTGTCCTTTTAAGACTGGGCTAAATGAACAAGCAAGTCAATTCCCTTAATACCGCCGCCATCTAAGAAAAAAAGCCCTAGCTACCTGCATGTGCTTGCCTGGTCTAGGAGGTTACATAGCAAAACCCTTCCCCAATCTCCCACTTCTGTGGTTCTTTCCCTAGGAACTACCAGGGAGCAGAATTATCTTGAATACGAGCACCACTTTTGTATTCTTGAGTCCTTTGTGCTCAGTGCTTTACTCATCTTCCTTCTTCTTTTTTCCTCCTTCCCTTCTCTACGAATGGCCTTAAAAAGAAGCAGCGAGCAGTAAAAACGAGCTTTTGCATCCTGTTCGGGGTAAATTCACTCTTATGAAGCACCGCGATTGAGGAGACACTTGCTGCTGCTGGTTGTTATTTGGGTTGTCGTTTACTGTTGCTGTAGTGCTGTAGTTCTGTGACCTGCTTAACATTGATTTGACATTTTAAGGTAACGGACCGCTTTCTCAGCTGCGGAGCTCCTTGACGAGCTTTTCTTTTTTTTCTTTCACCCTTCCTTGAGCATTTAATCAACATTTATCCACCTCACCGCCATGTTTGCAATTGGAAACTCCAATGGCGCTGAAAGCACGCCCGCCGTTGCGCCTGCTGCAACCGCAGCTCCTGCAACTCCCAATGCCGGGTCGCAGCCCAACATTGACCTTGGCGCACTGCTTCCAGAGGGCTGGGAGCACTCCAACAGCGCGGTGGCGCGATCGATGAGTGCCATGCTGAGCAACCCGTACTTCAGCGCCGGTGCCGGTCTCTGGGTGCTGACGGTGGCTGGCATGCTCGGTAGGCAGGCGTCCGTAATGTTCAACACCCTTATGCGGCGCAAGTTTGTGGTGTCGCTCGAGGTGTCGAATAGGGACAGCGCCTACGAGTGGATGCTGCGGTGGCTGTCCAGCCAACGCTCCTTTAAGGTGCAGCAGATGTCCGTCTTGACGCGCACCACCGCCTTCGACTTTTCTTCAAACGATCGGCAGCGCACGGAGTGCCTATTTGGACCATGCCCGAACCAGAGGCACTTCTTCTTCTATGAGGGCCGACCGCTCACGTTGACTCGGCGGCGTCGCGACAACGTCGGGCCTAGCTACGACGGCGAGATTTTTGAAACACTGGAGTTCACCACCGTCGGGACCAGTCCGGCATTCCTCCAGAACATCATGAAGGAAGCCCAGCTGCACGCCGAGTTGGAGGACAGCAACCACACCGTCGTCTACATGAACGGGGGAAGCAACTGGACCCGGCAGGCGCGACCCCGCTCTCGTCGCGCGATCCAGTCCGTCGTGTTGCCCGGCAACATGTCTGACTTTATCCTCAACGACGTGAAGAAATTTCTCGACTCCAGCGCGTTTTACAAGCAACTCGGTGTGCCGTACCGGCGCGGATACTTGCTGCACGGTCCGCCCGGCTGCGGCAAGACAAGCTACGTCATGGCTCTCGCCGGAGAGCTCCGGCTTTCCATCTCGCTGCTGAACCTGTCAAATCGAAACCTCAATGACGAATCGCTGACCTCTCTGCTGAACAACGCACACATGGACTCTGTTGTCCTCTTAGAAGACATCGACCGCGCCTTCAGCAACGAGTGTAACGTGACCATGAGCGGTTTGCTGAACGCGCTCGATGGCGTTGGGGCGCAGGAGGGTCGACTGGTTTTTATGACGACGAATCACGTTGAGATGCTCGACCCAGCTCTTATCCGTCCAGGGCGAGCGGATGTGAAGATTGAGGTTGGCCTGCTCGACGTGGACCAATCGGAGCGGATGTTCCGCAAGTTCTATCCCACGGCACCCGACGCGCTGGTGGCGGCGTTTGGCAGCGCCGTGCCCCCGCACCTCATCAGCGCTGCCCAGCTGCAGTCGCACTTGTTCTACCACCGCGACGACCCCCATGCCGCAACTCGCGCACTTCCTGCCTTTATTGAAAGCAATCGAGCCTTCGACGCAAGCATGCAGCAGATGCGGGAAAAGAAAAAGAAGATGCAGTCGCTGCCGCGTGCGCCACTTTTAGATTTTAACTAACGGCTTCTCCCGGGGAAGGCGGGCTCTTTTACACACGGCGTAACGGGAAAAAAAAACGACCTGTCACTGAGGAGAAAAACGCAATAGACTCGGCATGTTCTGTGAGTCTATTCGAGAGAAGAGCAGTTTCGTGTCCGCTTTTCTTTTCTGTTTCTACTTTTGAGTTTGCATTGAGTGTATGTTTGTGCGTCCGTGTCCCTTTTCCTTATTATTGTTCATTTTAATTTATTTTGTATGTGTGTGTGTGTAATGTGTTTTCTTCACAGCTTGGCCATTTTCATTTTGTTTTCTCTTTTCTTGAGACACAAACAGTCGATGATCTTTTTTTTAAGAAGAAAAACGGTGAGCGTCCTTCTCATATGTAGAAGGCTTCTAGAGCAGCCGAGTTCATTAACTGACATCCCAATATCTCTCTTTTTTCGTTAAAACTTGCCCTTTCATCTCAGGCCAGCTACAGCACTCGTAGACGCCCGCATTGGGTGCTGACAACGGCAACCAAGTGGTCTCCTCCTCTGCAGTGAACTCGAAAGGCATCATGCGTCTGCATCCATGCCCATACCTATGCGATTTCTCTCATTCTGTTAGTGGAACCTAATCTTCTCCTTGTGCAATACCTCCCCCAATATATTCCCAATTTTCCGCCTCTTCCGCATTCATGTTGACTGCACAATGAAAATTGCTTGTGGGCTTTGCCTTGATTACGTTTTAACCCTCTGTCTGAGAAAGCAAGTTTTGAGCTCTGTGAGGCAAAGCAAAATCCAAGAACACTGTCAAAATCATCTCAAAAAAAAAAACTCGAGGTGAGGTCGACCAACATAAATAACTCGTATATGAGTGCAAACTCAGGATTTTACTTAGGTCTCTCACTCCCTCTCTCTCCGTACTACAGTCTCCGCTGTAACGTCCGCTTATCTCGGTCAAGCACATACAAGCTAAAGATTTGACTTTTTTCTCGCCTCTTGCTTTTCAGTGGAAGGGCACATTGCTGTGTCATCGTTGTCTCCTTATTTATTCCTTATAAAAATTCACCAGCTTTCACTCCAGTCTTTCCCTGTCCACAATTAGTCTCCTTTTTGTTGGTGTTGTTATTCTTCTTATTTTGCTGTATCAGCCACTATAACTTTTTTTTCTGTTTTTGTTCATAGAGAGAGAAAGCAAAATAGCTTCACCTAGTACCACCTACTCTTCCCCTTTTTTGCGTGTGCGCGTGCACGTAGGTGGGCCTGCCTTTGCACATATCCCCTCCACTACAGGGATTCCCCCACATATATATATAACAACTATCACCTATACATATCCTTTGTCTGTTTGCACAAAACGCCAAATTTTTGCCGTGGTTCTTCTCCACGCCCTTGCCGTTCAACCGCACTCGTCGAAACACACGTCTCGCGGGCTGCTTTCCTCACTGTTTGTGTCCGCTTTGGCTTACAGTCAGTTTCATTTGCTTTCACTTCCGATTTCTGAGAATTGACGTGGGCACTGCTACCATTCTCCGTTGTTCGAGTGCCTATATATTTCGTAGCATATTAAGAGTTAAGCGAAAGTACCTGAACGCTCATTTTGTATCATTTCTTTGGAAGTGTGTGCATACGCATTTTCAACTGACTACTCGAAATTTTTTGCTTTTGCGTTTGTGAGTAGTAGCTCTCTCGCTGTTTCTCTCCCCCTTGCAACCTGAGGTCGACAAGCTGGCTCGAGAAGAAGCGCTCAATAGACAATAGAGAGTCATACTACCAATTCCACCGTGTCGTGAATCTCTGTAAGGGATTACAGCGATTGTTGACGAAGGGCAGGAAATCTGCGACAAGCCCTCCCTCCGTGTGGAAAACACACTAGTAAAATAAAGCAAAACGACGCTATCGTAATGCGGTCTTTAGTCCGTCAGCGTGTCAACGCTGCATCGCGGCTACGATGCAGCTCGATCCTTTATAGACTCACACCCACCGAGACGTCGAGAGGCGGTCCTGGCCGTCCCTCTTCGTGCTGTTTTCCTTCGATAGAGTACAGTTCTCGCCAGTACAGCACCACTGCAGTGCTTTACAAGCAGCTCCCCACCAGTACTGGGTCTTCGTCTTCCAACGCTGCCGCAGGTGCCTCGACCAGCCCGCTGAGTCGCCAAGGAGGCCGCAAGCAATCCCAGCACGTACCGGCATCATCCGCAGCGTCCTCACGAAACGGAGCCTCTGCCGCTGCGGCTGTCGAGGCTGAGCTGGACACCACACCACCGACTACTATAGATGCACCGGCAGCGAAATCCTCTAACAACAACACCACCGCGGCGGCGCAGCACAGAACCGGCAAAGCGGCCACATCGTCCCGTGCAAAGTCGCCGCGGCGAGGGCGACGAAAGCAAGGGCCTCCTGTGAGTCCCAGCGGTAGTGCGCCAACAGTGCGACCGACTAGTGCCGCCCGCAAACGGCTGGCTGAACCTCAGGCTGCCACTGTGACGCCGCCACCACCACCGGTTGAGCCGCCAATGTCCAGTACGCACGCAGCAGAGGGCGAACACGCGCCGTCGAGCATCTCGACGAGGGCAAAAAGAAAATCAAAAGGTCTCGACGCAAAGCGCAGAACGCGCAACGCCGCTAGTACCGACTCCGCATGTGCTCGGGCTGAGATAGCACCAGAGGCGGCCGTGTCCATCGAACGAACCCGCACGGCCGCAGCTAGTGCGCCGCTTCCGTCGGCCTTTGGCTCCACTGCACCGGTGTACTCCACGCACAACATGCTGGACACCGCCCCTCGCACTGAACAGCAGCGTATGGCGGAGCGGTGCAGCATTACGAAGCTGATCATGGTGTCCGCCTCCGTGTCTTTCCTCTTCACGGCGCTGCCGCGAAGCGAGGGGCAAGTCAAAATGTTTGTGCGGGATATGAACCGCATCCAGCTCCCCTCACCGGCGATGGCGGCCAACACGCCAGCGCTCACGTCGAAGGAGTTCCACGAGCTCCGCCAGCGACTCTGCGCCGAGCAGTACGCCACGAACACGGTCTTCATTCACGTCCGCGAGATGGAACAGCTTGTCCCTCCGTTGCACCTGCAAGCCTCCGCCTCAAGCGCGGCCGCCACTAACGACGCCAACGAAAGCTCCACTGCGGTCCCTCTCGCCCAACCACACGGAGGAGGAGGTGCGCACGATGGCAAAGCACGCAGTCGTCGCGGCCGACGCAGCCGATCCGAAGATGCTGCTTTTGTGAACTCTCTCGCAGCCCCCGCTGCCGCGCCACAACTGCCGACTCTCTCCCCTGTGGAGCGTCTGCTGGCGCTGCAGGCGTGGAAGAAGGCTGCTGCGAGTCGTGCGAGAGAGACGCAGGCACGCTACCCGATTCCGGCGCACTTTCACGCCATCACCCGCGTGCGCTTCCACGACCCGCACCAGACGGACCTCACGGTGGCCATGGGCGGTGGGTGGAGCAAGAGCACCGACTCCGTTCTGCGGGCTATTGTGCGCAGCATGAATCAGGAAGAGCGCGGCGACAACGGCGAATCGCTGGACAGCGAGGGCAGTCCTGCGGAGTGGGTGGCCGGAGGGGAGGAGGACGAAGATGATCTTGATGGCGGTCTCCCGCCGTTTCCAATGCCCGACTCAGCCTTCTCCAGTGCGGAGGTGGTGACGGAGGCCGCTGCGGATCTCGCGGAGCCAGAGCAGCCGGCCTTTCTCGCCTCGCCTTATGCAGTAAAGCCGCTGCTGACGGTCTGTGCGAGCTGCGTGCCACGTCGTGAAGCGTGGATCGGCACGTGCTCACCGAAGCCTTCGATGGCATGGGATACGGCCGCGACGGGGCCGATTAGTCCGTACTGGGTGCGGCGGCTGCCAGCCGTCCCGCGCTTCTCGACGCGGGTTACCATTATGCTGGAGCATGACGACATGGACCCAGCTGACCTGGTCTCGCTCGCAGAGATGAGCACGACACGCAAGCCGGCTGCTGCTGCTGCATCACGGGCGTCAATGGGGCCGTCTGCCTTTGATATGCACTCGGACGTATCGGTGAAAGGCGGTGGTGTGGAGGTTGCTGGAGGCGAGGCGGCTGATCTCTCGAACGCCTCACTGGGAGGAGCACTAGATACCCATACGCGAACAAAGAGACCTGTTCAGCTTTATTGTCTTGTGCAGGATGCCGGGGAGTACTGATTAGCACCGCTAGTACTATGTTAACTGAAGACCTTTATAGAGTCCTTTATTTTTTTCCTCCTATCTTTCTCTTGTGCGCTTTAAAAAAAAAGTTGTACTGTGCTGCCCTAGTTCCGGGCACCGTGTAGGACTGAAACAACAATCAACCGTCTCGTGCAGTACTCTTCGTAGTTTGACGATGTCCTCTCCATAATAAAAAAGGAGAATGCTTGATACCATCTTTGTTTTCCCTTTTCCCTTTTATCTTTTTTTCTTTTTCTTTTTCGTAAGCTACTGCTTTATTGATGGCGGTGCGGTGTGTTGGTTTTATGTATTCGTTAGCTGATATTGCGAAACGGGAAGTCGTTGATGCTTCTTTTATTTCTTGTTCTGCGGTTGATTTCCCTTTAACATTACCTCCATCACTGTGGTGCTATTTGTTGTTGCTGTTGTTGTTCTTTGATCTTGCACCACTTTGCCGAGGGTTTTTTTTTTCCTCTAGCACACCCTGTACCTATCAAACCACGAAATCTGAGACCTTTTTTTTTTCTCTCGAAACGGTGTTTGAACTTTTTTATGAGGAAAAACTAGTCAATTGTTTTTTCCACTATGCTTTGCGGTCACCGTGCATCCCTCTTTATCTCTGTGTTAAAGTGTTTCTTTTTTTTTCAATTATTCTAACTATTTTTTTCTATTTTCTTTGTAGCATCCCTACAAAGTGGTGTGTGAGTGTGTGTGTTGTTGCTGTCGTAGCATCACCACAGCAATAAAGCGTGGACCTTTCCGCCCTCTTTGCTCATGCGTGTGTGTCTGTGTGTGGATCGGAGAGCGCGCTAATGCGGTAGGGTTGCACTCTATGGAAAGCGTGCGATTACATATTACGCGTTGCCGCTTCACCAACGATGACTTCTCTTCTCTCCTTTTGTGTGTCGAGACAGACGTCATCAAGCGCGGAGACTGGTGTTGCTCACTTTTTTTTCTTTTTTTTGCCTTTTCTTTCTCGCTATCCCTTTCCTTTAACGGAAAAGAAGCCAATTTTCTCTGTATGATAAGAGTAAAATAAAATTTAAAAGAACCCTGCTGATAAATGGCGCATTCATAAACTCCTCATTTTGTTTCTCCCCCGTTCAATGAACTTGTGTGAACTCTGCCTTTTTTGTTGTTTTACCTTCTCTCTTCCTTTCACTCCCGTGCTCGCGAAGGGTGAGCGCTTGGCTTGGCGCAAGAAAACGCTGTTCTGTTCTCTCTTTCTCAGTCTTTCATTCCTTCTCTTTGCCAACGGAGAAACATTGAAATATGTAGCGAGAGGGAAACGCCATCGATGCGGCCGTGTCTTCCACGCATCCGTATGCGATTTTGCTTTATTCGTAAACCTATAGGCGTTTTGCCGTGATCGGTTATTGCAAACAAACCAAAAAAAACTTTCGGATTCTCAGAGCGACGCTTATCTGAGGCAACTACAGAAAAAGTAAATGAGAATGCGATCGCCGGCGCGCTACTCAAGCGGATCGAATGCTGACGATCAACTGAGGTTTTTCATCCCCATCTATCACTTCGGCAAAGCGAGAGCGCGCTTCTCTGTATCACTCTGAAGCCGTCCTCCTTCCTTCAACAAGCATTTACAGAAGAACTCTTCTTAGCGGCGCGAATCCCCAAAGGTGCATTTGAAAGGGCAACTGATGGAACTTTCTGCGAATGCTAATCCCTCATCCACATCTGCGTCTTTGTCTTTATTGTTCTCTCTCTCTCTCTCTCTTTTTTGGCGTGTGTACTCTCACTCTCCACGGCAGACAGAAAACGCGTCTATATCAATCGCCTTAAGGACGACAAACTGCGAGAATGGAACTAAAAAGCGGCAGTGAAAACGCTCGTGCCTCGCTGAAGAGCGGCGGCACATCGAAAGGGGCGAGGAAAAGCGTCTCTGGCGAACCAGCCACACGCGCCATCTCCGCTGCGCCGTCGAAGCGCCCGTCAAAGATCCCTCGCTCCCCCTCCCCCCAACAAACCCGTGGCTCCACGTCCCCGCAGAAAGCATCAGACACGCAACGCGCTCGCCAAGCCTCCGCCGCGTCGAGTAGGTCACCGGCCAAAGAAGAGCGGCAGGGCTCCGCCGTAGCTCTCACTTCGGTGCCGCCTCAGGCCACCACCGACGCACTCGCCACCATCAACTACGCCGCCTTTGCACAGAGTTCCCTCAGCGCGAAGCAGCGCCGTGCCCGCATGCTTAAGGATTTCCTCGCGGCTCACAGCAGTGGTGCGCAGCGCATCGCCGAGGAGTGCGAGAGGGAGAACGAAGCGCTGTGGAATCTCTACCTGCGGAGCTCGCACGCTCCGCACAGTCGCGAGATTCAACGGCTCCTCAACCATGCGCAGCACGTGGAGGTGATATGCCAGAAGCGCCTGCAGCACGCGAACGCCGTCACGCGCTGCGCGTTGAGTGGAATCGAGGAGCTGCTAACACGGCTGACAGACTCGGGCACTCGCATTAGCGCCGAGACGCAAGTGCTCTCGGGCGAGCCAGATGCAGTCCTGGCAACGCGGGCCAAGGGAGCACACAGCGACAAGAGCCACGAGGAGTACGGAACTCCGCTGGAGGAGGTGCGCGGCTTCGACCCTTGTCTGCCGGAACCTCACCCACCGGCCTTCCGAGTGTCGGAGGCGGATCGGGCAGAGGTCTCACGGCTGAAGGACGTTTTTCACCGCGCCATGGAGAGCATCACCGCACGAAAAGACAACGGCAGCTATGCCGATGCCTCGCAGTTCGCCTCGCCTCTGAAGCCCCTGTCGAAAGACGATTTATCTCATAAGGCAACCACGGCCTTCGATGCCGGCGAAAATCGTCTCCCGACTTCTGCGAATCGAACGCGCGCAGAGGGCGGTAGTCCAGCGGTTACCTCGTCAAGCCCCGATACCGACCAGAACCGTCTCCGCCAGGTGGAGGAGCTGCACAGGGAGCTCAATACCGTCGGCGACGCCTTCATTTCGCTCATGAAGCGTGTCGAGGTGCAGCACCAGCACTATCAAAGCAGAATTTCCGCGCAGCGCGACGCCCTGGACGCCGCGGCGACGCGGACGAAGTTGGCCGACGATGTCTTACGTGACACCGTTGACCAAGGAGAGGTGGAGGCCTCCAGCGCGGTGGCCGAAGTACACCAGCTGTCGCTGCATCTGCGCAAACGCATGGCGGCTAGTGAGGTTGCAATGCAGGCTGCATTGGACGCCCTTATCAAAGAGAGCGCGGAGGTGTGCATAGCGAATGATGCCCTGCACGACTACGCCGCTCTCACGCTGAATCGTGAGAACTGCCTCTACGCATACATGACACGGATGGAGCGACAGGTGGTGGAGCAGGCAAACGTGCTGCGCCAAGCGCAAGACACCGTAACACGCCTATGGAGCCGGCTGCATGCACGGCCGAAGCCGCAAGCAAAGAACGGAGGAACTGAGACTACGCCCACTCAGACTGGATGCCAAACCGGTGGCAACACACTTCCCCCGCTCTACGAGGAGCTGTTGCGGCAAAGCGATCGAGCAACGTTGCTGTCTCTTGTGGAGCAAGTCTCTCAGTACAGCGCTGAAGTTGCCGCAGTGGTTGTTCGCGGATTGGACGAGCACCAGGCACGCAACGCACTGAACCCGATCGAAGCCGCCAAGGCGCGTGAGGCCCATCAACGAGCCGTGATGACGCAGCAGCTGCTCGAGAAACTGGACGCCGAGGGCCACCTCCGCTCCAACGCACGGGAGACGACGCTGCCGCTCTCCGAGCGTGTCGCCCACCTCGTGGCACAGTATGACGCGTACATCGACTTTAACGAGCAGTACGCGCGGGCGTTGGTGCGGCAGGCCGACGTGGAACGCCGGGAGCAGTCGCCCAGCCAGTTCGCCTTCTTCGACTCCCGCACGCCGACACCAGGTTCGAAGGGCGTTTCCGCCTCAGCCGCCGCGGCACAAACGAAGTCCGGACACGGAAGCGTGCTGCCGCGAAGCTACGCGGCGATCTCGTCCACCAAACTCGGTGACGGCGACGCCCCAGGACATTCGCTGCCTTATCTGAAACTGTGGGAAAGCAAACAGAAGCGGCAGCACAGTATCAGCGCCGCCTCCTCCACAAGAGGGCTGAGTGGGACGGACCCGACTAATACTGCAGCGTCCACTGGTGGCATCGTCAATTATCTCGTCCACAACGCAGGACGCGCTGGCGCGGCGCATGAACACGTGCCATCGCCACCACGCTCCGCGATAGGCGGCTCCGCGTCTTCCGTAATGCAGTCGGCCCAACGCCTGCGACGGCACACCGCCGTGAGCGCGACGGGGTCACCAGGGGACTTGACTGCGCCACCACCGCCCCCTGTGCCTCCGCGCGCCGGCCTCACCTCGTACGTCCTCTCCAACTATTCTGGAAAAGGCGAGGATGCGGTCGCTGCGGCGGGCGATGCAGCGCACAGTCTACCTGGGGGAAAGAGTCCGGCGAACCGCGTGATGCCATACCGCGATGGTGACCGTCAGTTTATTGAACGTGAGCGTGAAGTGTTTCAGCAGCTGGACTGACGCATAACGAACCTGGGTAACTTTTGTTTTCCTCATGTTTGCTGCTCTTGTTTGCTTTCTCGATGATGTGAATGAATTATGTACAGTACTCCTCATTTTTATTTTTATGTTAGCTTTCTTACTCTCTCGTTTGTGTTGGTCACCTCTTTTTCCATTTGAAGCAATTGGGTAAAGGTTAATAACAACAACAAGTCAGCCAACGGGAAAAAACAAAGACTTCGGTCTAAATTTATCTCTGCGCATTAGCTGC
Source organism: Crithidia brevicula (assembly GCA_030849845.1). Lineage (NCBI taxonomy): Eukaryota > Euglenozoa > Kinetoplastea > Trypanosomatida > Trypanosomatidae > Crithidia > Crithidia brevicula. The sequence goes on along the minus strand of JASAOD010001992.1, from coordinate 135,000 downwards.
GGGTATTTTAACCTTCAAAAAAAAGGCCTTGCTATTTTTACTTTCTGATCAATGTGCGGGAAGAAGCACTCCCTACTCACCCCATCGGGCACTCCAGGTTATGAAGCGTTCTACTACTCCGATCTATTTTCTACTCACCACCCTCTACCTGTTGCCCCTTCTTGGCTATGTATCTTTTTTTTTTTTTCTTTGATTGTGTGCGTAAATTTGCCGCCGCTGTGTTGACGTGCAATGTGCTTTTGTTTTGGGGTCTGACGCCGGTGCTACAGGAGTGCGGCGTGACCCGTCACAAAATCCCATCTTTGCTTTTTTTTTTATTCCTCAGCTCCTTGAAAGCTTGAGCACCATGTACCGACGCTCACTCACCAGGCTCGGCCTCCTCTCCACCTTTGTGGGGGAGCTCAAAAAACTGCCTGCGTACCTCTCTTATAAGGCACAGAAAGGCGCCACCGCGTACGTCAACTCCGCCTCGGAGACCATCGAATTCCTCAAAGGCGAGAACGTCTCTGAAAGCCCGGAAATGCGTGAGAAGCGACGTCGGCACAAGGAAATGTATCAAGCGATCCTCAACGAGCAAGCCGCCAAGGCCGCAGCGGAGAAGGCAAAGCTTCAGCAGGCGCGCGCGCAGCTCTCCTGGAGGGAGCGCCTGCAGCTGAGCATGAAGGAGTCCAAAGAAGCCTTGCAGCAGATGACCTCCACGAGGGCTGGTGTCATGGCGGTCCTGCAGCACTGCACGGCCTCCCACGCCGCCGAGGTGGCCATTGAGCAGGGCATTGACGTCAAGAATGTGCAGATGGTGTTTGAGAAGGTGGCGGCGAAGAATGCGGTAGGGTTTGAGGAGGTTGTGGTGGGCTACATCGACGCACCGGCCGCCTCACAGGAGGAGGTTATGGCATTTGCCGAGAAGCTGCATAAGGCCTGCCCAGTCGCCAACACCATGCACATTGAGTGGCGCCAAGGCCACTCTGACAAGCGGGATCGAGACGGCGGGGATGGACGGCGTGCCGCCGCCCTTCAAGACGAGATGGAGCGTGCTGCACGGCAAGTGGACTGGGAGGCAGGGAGAAGCGGTGGACACGGGCAGTCAGGCTCCTCCCCGCAACCGACAGTATCGGATATACCGATAGGGATGCCGGGTGCAAGGCGTGTGTATCAGGCAGCGACGAGGAGAGCGAATAGTGGGTTCGGCGATGAGGATGACGCCTTCCACCTGCCCGGGGTGAAGAAGCCCAACAAAGACGCGGCCTCAAGTGCGTCGCCCGCCACGTTCGCCGAAAGTGCTGATCAACACAGCGAGCGCAGTGGTGCAGAAGCCACGCCATCGCCGCCCTCTTCAAAGGCAACGTCGAAATCGACAGCAAACGCACAGGATACATCGCAGACCTCGACGAAAACGTAGTGCAGAAGCGGCGGGTTAGGCTTTAGGTTTTCCCTTTTTCAAGAACCGCAGAGAGGCTGCACAGAGATGTACCTGCCCACTTGTGTCGTTTGTTTGGTTGCTCGTGTATTTATTGCTCCTTTTTACGCTAGACAATGAGTGAGAGAGGATTCGTATCCTTCGCATTTCATGGCGTGTCTCGTCTCTCTGCAGCTCTCTCGGTCGTATCTGTTTCGTTTCATGTTGTTTGCGTAGCCGTCTTTTCCAAATGGTATTAAAATACACTCTCATAAGTGTGTTGCGATTTTGTTTTTGTTGTTGGTAGTATCGGTATTGTTCAGATAACAGTCCCTTTTGTTGCCGCGCCGTGCCCCTACATGGTGTTCTACACCTTTGCATGTGCTCCTTTTCAATCTGTCTATTGTGTTGCTTGCTGCTTTCCTTTTTTTTTTCTCTCTCTCTATCTTACCTTGTTCGTTGTTGTCGTATTCATCACACACCCAGAATAGAAAAGAGCAAACAAACATTGAAGCGCGCCAAATGGTTCATTCCCAAACTGACTGGTCTCTATCTATATTTCTTTCTTTTTTTCAGGTTTATTACTAGTAAATAAGGCTGTTGATAAGAAAAAAGAATGAGGTCTCTCTCTCTCTCTCTCTCTGTGTGTCATGCAACGCTGAAACATCTGACGATATACAACATGTGCTCGACTATCTAATCCCTCCCCTCCCTCGACCTCACACCTTAGAAACCCCATCTCCACATAAGCTGTGTCTTCTCGCGCAGCTGGCGATACAATCGCAAAATTACCACATACAACCGCGCTGACCTCACTGAGTTTCTGATCTCAAAGGTGAACTTGATTGTTTGTGCGTATTTTGTTTCCCCCTTTTTTCGAAGCGCCTGACCTGTGAACTCTCTCTTAACACTCAACGAATAATATCCTCTATCACGGACACTATACAGTCGAAAATAATCATAAGGGTACGTCAAGTTGTCTGAGCGCGAGCTGCAGTGTCCTTTCCTCTCTTTAAATCACCTTTTTTTTCCTCTTTGCATTCATAGCTGACTTCATTGCTGCGCGTGCGGTAGTTAGAGAGCTTTCACTACATAAACACGCACACACACACACCGCTCGCGGCTTCTCGTCTTGGGTATTTGACATTGCTTTTGTGCTCTTGAGTTGAGCCGGAGAGGTAAAAAAAAACAAGAAAGAAGCGCCCCTCCCTTTGCCAATTCTGGTTTTACTCCTTGTTTGTGGACGACGTCTTTGCAGCGCGATGGGTGGGTGTTTCTCGAGCGGCGGCGGTCACGGTGGTAATGCTTCGGCCTCCGTCGCAACGAAGTCGAAAGGCAAGAAGGCGAAGGCGGGGGAGCTGAGCATGGGGAGTCGTGCTGCAGCGGCCGCCACAGCTGCGGTGCCCTCCACGGAGGACATGAAGGTCCGTGCGCGACGCAAGGCTATTCAAGCCCTCATCGAGTCCCTCCAGCGAGGTGAGTCCGTCATTCCGAGTTCCAACTGGCGCGGGCAGTACCTCAAGACCAACGCCGTTGGTCCTGCGGTGATCTTGACGATCGTGAACTACCTGCAAAGCAAGGCGGGTCCCCCAACAGCGACCGCGTCGACGGCGAAGCCTGGTCGAACCAAGCACCAGATCCGCACTTTAGACCTTCGTGCACTGCGCGCGGGTGACGACGGCTTTGTGGACATGATGCTCGCCCTGCTCGACGACACCCTGGTCGAGAATGTGATTTTTGCTGGCAACGAAATCACCAACGATGGCGTGAATCGCCTACTCAAGCAGCTACAAGAACGAACTGGGACGCCGGCTGCCCCGGCGTCTCCCGATACCCCGCCTCCCTCGACGGCAGAAGTGTCAAGCAAAGGCAAGCTGCCCTGTGCGCTGAAGTTTATTGGGCTGACGGACAACCTCATCACCTCCAGCGGCATCGCTGCACTGGTGTCTCGTGCGCCTCTGTTCCATTCTTTGGAGCAGCTAGAAGTAGGCCGCGGCCAAAGTGGCGGTGGCGAGGACGTGGACGATGAACGCGACACACTGAGCTTGGAGGATGTAAAGGCCATTTCCACCTACATCCAGCAAACCCCGGCGCTTCTGACGTTTTTGTACAAGGGTACCGGCAACTACTACGCTCGGACTGGCTTTTCACCCGAGGGCTTCTCTCTCTTTGTCGACACCGTAGTCGGACACAGCGCGCTGCAGGAGCTCTACTTGCAGGAGTGCTTTAGCACGAAGCCTGGTATGGCTGGGCCGGTGACGGTGCAGGCGCCGCGTGGAAAGGCCAACAACTCGCCCCCTCAAAGCGCCGAGGATCCGGACGAGACGTGGACAGCGGAGCAGATCCTGAGGTCTTTTCAGACGCTTTCGCGATCCCTCTCCATGGCCTCTTCGCAGCTCTCCACCTTGGTGCTGCGCTTCCCTCTCAGTGATGACGCCGTGCAGACCCTCTCGAAAGGACTTGCCCACGCCCCGCACCTGTGCAATTTGAGTCTCCGTGGGTGCGACATGTCTGGAAAGGCGCTGGGCTACGTTGGCGACGCCCTGGTGAGCAACCGCGAGCTGCGTATGCTAGATGTCTCCTATCAGTCCGCCTCGATTGCCCATCCGGCCTACTTGGCGGAAATGCGCAGCTCCTCACGGCGGCGGTTTTCGTACACGGGCAACGGCACCACGGCCTTCTCCGCGGCGGAGATAGCGCGGCAGGAGCTCAGCAGTGGAAGCTCCGAGGTGCCGTCCCGGGAGGAGCGGCAGCACCCGCTGCTGCGCATCATTCGCAGCCTGCACCACAACCGCTCCCTCGCCCAACTCGTCATGCTGGGCGTGAACATCTCGACAGAGGACATCGAGGAGCTCTGTGCCTGCATCGAACGAAGCGGGAACAAGACACTGACGGAGGCGTGGTACACCACAGCGGGTAATGACGCGCTTAAGATGAAGCTGGAGGAGTTTCTTGCCGCGAATCGTGAGTTTGGCGGCCCCAGCACCGGCGGCGTGGGACCATCGGCAGTGTCCAGCGTGCGCAGCTCCACAATGCGCATTAGCGGGTCGTGTGCGAACTTCTTTCCAGACAGCACTACACAATCCGATCGTTCAGAGTCAATGTCGCGGGCACCGGCAGAACGCATCTCCACAATACGCAACACAAATGGTAACACCCCCTACACGCCCTCCGCGGCACAGCAGCCCCTTCCGCATCACCCGCCGCGTCCCGGTGTGACTTCAGGCAACATTAGTACGTCTGAGGGCACCAGCGCAGAGCGGTACCCCTCGATCTCGCTGAGCAGCACCAGCATCAATCTAAAGGCCGGAACTGCGGGGGCAGCAGCACCTGGAGAGTCCCGCAGTGGACGCGCTACCGCGTCACCGTCTCAGGTGACGGTTTCTGTGGACGGAGATGTTGGCCGAAGTGCCCTTTCACAGCGGAGCCGCACGTTGCGCTTCACCAGCTCCGACCACAGCTTTGCAACACCTGCATCCGGTGAGCGAACGGAGGATGCGCGGACACTGCCTTATAGCTCACAGGTCCCCTCTGCGCGGAAAGCACGGGCACCTTAATAGCAAATGGTCGCTGCACGAAGAAGTTGCTAATGACATTGTTCTTTTTTTTTTTTTTTTGACATAGACCTCATGCGCGCTTGCAAAACCGCAAACTCTCCAGCGTCGGGATGTACCCATGATGGAAGTGAAGTCTAAACATTTCACCCCTCCTGAACCCCCCTACCCTCCTCTCTCTATTTGTTTCCGTTCCTTCTACGGTCCTCTTTTTATGACAAGAGAGTCGCCGTTTAGGATAGGTACCTGCCTGTCCGATAGTCCATCTTAATTATTGCTCGTTTGTGTTTCTCAGTAACGTTCGTGTCCAACTTTGGTCTTCCATTCTCTTTAGTTTTCACCTTTTTGTTGTTGTTGCTGTTGCTGTTCTCCCAAGTTTGTCTTCTTTCTGCGCAAGGGGAAGACCAACAAGATAGCCCCTTTGGCTGAATTGCTCTCGAAGCACCGCAAGGTACGCAACCAGCCACAGCACCTGCCCTTTTTTTTCTTTTTTTCTCTGACGTTGATGCCAATGTTGGACTGCCTGTTTATCACTGATTCTCGACGTTTTAGAAGAAATCCGGTTTCGCAATAAAGAGAGGTGGTAGTCCACCGGTGAGTGGCAGCACTCGTATCCGTTTCTAGCACGCATGTTATGACACGTCACGCCTTCACTTTCTTTTTTTGTTGTTATTGATCGATGTTTGTTTCGCTTCACTACGGCCTCCCGAAGTCTGTATTACTATCTTTTAATCCTTTTTTTCTGTTTGCTTTGGTTTATAATTCTCTTTTTATTTCTTTGATTATTTCCTGTTCTCCTCAACGTACTGTTGCCGTACATCACAAAGAGTCGCCTTTGAATCAAGAAGAGAAGAGGAGGGACGAATATGGTGCAAAGTGTGCGTTTATTTCACTTCGCAACCTGTTGCCTCTAGCCCCCCTTCTTTGTTTGTGTTATGGGAAGAAAAGCAGCCTAGCGATACGGCCTTCACGTCTTACACTTCGGTAGTGCATCGGCATCTCTTCTCCTCTAGCTCTCTCGTTACTTTTGGCGATGTTTTTTTTTTTTACTTGTTTTTTGTTTTGTTCCATTGAGAGCGTACCGTCTTAGTGTCCGTTGTAGCTTTACGCAACTAGATGCTCTGCATACTCTCTCTATCCTTGACAATCTCTCTTGCTACATTCCTCGCCGCTTTTTATTATTATTATTCTGTTATCGTTTGCATCTACTCCTCATGGATAATCTAATGAAGAGAACAAAAGGGTAGGATGTGAAGGACCTGCTCTTCCATACTGTTGTTCCTGCTTTAACTTGCGGGAAAGGACTCGTTGCTTTTTTTTTTTCCTGGTAGCAGCACTTGCTGCACCATAGTTCTCACCGGCGTTTCGCGCACTGTGAAAGCTGCTTATGCTATTCGTGGTTACATTGTATCAAACCACACGCGCACCGCAATCACCGTCTTTACTATCAAGACGCTAACGAGTACAAAGGTGTCTTACCACTTTACATCCGATCACGCAGAGGCTTACCTGACTAAACCTAACGTATGCACCTGTCGGGAACGCCTTCCACCTTCACGTCCCGCCATCCCGCGCTCAACCTATGTCAAACCTGATGTGCGCTCTCATGGAAAGGGGCCACCTTGTAGAACCCTTCAATAGATAGATTTGGAACAGATTTAGTGCGCTGCCTGTATGCATTGGTATATTTAAAGAGCGTGTGCTTCTTCGCTGTGTTCGCCGCGAATGCGTATGCGTTGGGCACTCTGCGTTGCCGTGGAGACCAGAATGAACGCAATCGCACTTGTCGTGAATTGAGGGATTTCAAAGCGGCAGCTTTGACCTCCTATTAACGCGCTGCGCTCGTGCTGCTATCTTGATCCACTCACGCTTCTTGCTCAAGTCCATGGACACAACTTCGTTGACGTTGAGGGAGAGCTGCAAGTGAGCTTCTTGGATAGAGACGTAGCGCCTTGACGTTGACGACCACCTCCAGTGGTGTGCGCACCTCAGCATTAATACCAAGTCAGCTAACGGTGCGTTAAAAGAGAAGAAAGATCAACAACTCTGTTAAACAACATCTTTCTTTGATGACTGGTCCGTTTTTTTTTTTGCTTTGTTTTTTTCTGACCAGGGCAAGATGTGACTAAAACGAGAGGGAAGGGACTCACACAATTTAAAAAAGCCGCTGCTATACTATCGTATGAAACACAATATATACACAAGAACGAAAAGCGCCTACTCTTGAACGAAGCGATATGAAGTACTTGAATGTGATGTGAAAGTGCGAAAGGAAGAAAAACAAGGGGGATTGAGGAAAAGGCAGGAGAACCTGTAGTGAATATCCGTCTCAGAGCCACTGTTGAGAGTCAAGTCGCTCGGGATACCAGAATTACCTCAGATGCGGCTTTCTGCGCGCGCAGACTTTCAGGTTTATAGTGTGAGCTACTTCACTACTTCCCTCTATTTCTCTTATTTCTCCTCTTCTCTGTGTTCAATCGCCTCTAAACGTTCTTCTCTGTGAAGTTTTGAGAGAAAAGTGCCGTTGCATACTACCATCGTAGTATTCGTTTTGAAATATTGGCGTGATCTATTTGTTGCCTGCCTTTCCAACTCAGACAGACTAGCGCACCACCAACTGTTTACTCTCATAGATTCCTGTTACTGCGTTTCCTTCTTCTCTTTCAGCGGAACACGCACTAGCACATCTAAGGTGCTGTCTCTCTCTCACACACACCACACCATCGCTGCTGTCATGTGGGCTTTCGAAGCGTACGCTGAAGGGTTGACTACGACCGCGACAGATGCAAAGCCTTCTGACGAGCCGCCGCGACAGCTGCACAAAACGAGCCGGAACAACGACCTTTTTGACGCCTCTGGTAAGCCACTTGCAGCTGAAGATTTGCACCGCGTCACCACGTGGCGCACGCACCATGCTTTTGGTGGTCGGTGCGCGCTTGTGAAGCCCGACACTGCGCAGAGTTGTAGCACGTCGCAGGGCAGCACCGGAAATCCAAGCTGGGCTGAACAGGCTTTGTCAGCCTACCAAGACTGGAGCATTGCCTTTCGCTTGGGCTCCACAACGACCGAAGAGCCGCACATCCTGCTGAGTGTGGCCCCCGCGTACGTTCCTTTGATGAGCTCACCAACAGGCGAGACACTCGAGCCGGATGCCGCGACGCTGGCCAGTCTCCCCGCCGCCCCCACTGCGGAGGAGCAGCAACACTACAACAGTCGACTGCTAGACACACCCCTGATTTGGGAAGAGGCATACGCGTTGTCTGTGGAGTGCACCCCGCGTGGGATGTTTCTCTGGAGTGACCACTGGGAGTTGTACGGCAAAAAAATTGTGGACCGATGCCTTGAGGTTCGGAAGAAGGCCGAGGCCGACGCGGAGGTGCCGCCAATCGGAGAAGAGGGTACGACGGGCGGCGCGCCTACGACCTACAACGGCGCAGTGCGGCTGCGCTTTAACACACCCAGCATGCCGCCCAGCGGTGATGGCTTTACGGGTTCGACCTCTGCAGTGTTGGCCGTTGATGTTCAAAGCTGCTCAGCTCTCTCTGACCTCGCGGCAAATGCAACAAGAGGGTCGGACGACGTGTTGTGGCACCACGTCATGGACGTTCCTCTTCCAATGGACGCACTCGCGCGGCAGACCGCTTTCCGCCCGCACGTGACGTTACTGGAGAGTGGAGACTCTGTCAGAATTGAGTGATGGGCTCTCAACGTAGGTGCATTAATACACGCGCACAAGCACGCTGTTCTCATTTTAGGATTTCTATTGAGGTCCTCGCCAGCACTTTGTCATTGCTTCTTCTGTGTGTCTGCTTGTATGGGTGCCGGTGTGAACGTCAGCGTTGTGAATAGTGACCGTTCACGGGGACGAATCTCCTCTTCTTCTTTTTTTCGCCACCTATTTACGTCTTAAACTCTTTAGCCTTGCTGTTCAGCCCTACTCCTCGGGAGATTTCAGAATGAGAATAGAGAGCATTGACAAGTCAAAGTAACTCGGTGTCTGATCTCGTTGAAAACGGCACCTGAATCGGTCTTCTTATCAAGAAGTGCATTTATCTAGAAATAAAACTATGAAATGGAGCGTCATCCCGACTTACCATTGTTGGTTGTTCAACGCCCATCAAATGTCTTTTGATCTCTCTCTCTCTCTCTTTCTCCATCATTTCTCGCCCACCCCCCTTCTAATATCTTTGGTGGTATTCTGTCTGTTTGACAATCTTAAGACAGTGAAAACAAAAAGACGTTGTTGCTTCTTAATACTGTCTCATAATTTTTTTTTTCTGGGTATCGTTGTTGCCACCATCAACGCAAACACCTCCACTGTTTGATCGAGGCTCAGATTATATTTTCTAGGTTTTGTCTCAGTAGCGGGCAAGACCAAAAACACCTTACTTCACCGTCTATCAACATCTGCTTGGTTGCCTGCTGTTTTTGTTGTTCATGTATATATATATATATTTATATTTATATAAACTGCCGAAACGCCTTCCTCGCGGCGACGATGGCGACCTCCTGTGCACCATTCAGATTTTTGTACCTTCTCATCGCTTTGCACCTGCTGTTTTTTCTCATCTTGTTTGAGCAACACATTGTAGCGCTCAGCCTCCTGATTTCGTACCTCTTCACGCTTTCCACGCCGATGCAAAAGAAAGTGCAGTTGCCATCCTCTCTGTCCACTCAAAGCGATGTTGCCTCGCCTCTCGTCGAGGAAGAAGAATCTTTACAGGCCGAGCAAGCCCACCCCGGAGAGATCTCGGTGAGCGCTGAAGACCGCCATGGAGAAAGTGAGTCGGTTTGGCGTTCGAGCACGAGGGGTCAACAAAGAAACCCGCCCCACGCATTGACAGAGTCCGTTCATGACCTATCCGGCCCCGGAGCTGTCTGTGTTCCATTGCACGAAATGGCTATTGCAGGGCATAGTGCTGCCCTTCGTAGAAGTCCACCGTCATGTCTGCAGCCCTACCCACCAGCGGTGGAAGCAGCAAGAGAGGAAGAGGTCGTAATTGTTCCTTGCGACGTGGTCGTCGACAATCGCGTCAGCTGCTGCAGAGACTCATCAGGGGAGAGCAGCACGGCAAAGAGTGCGACGAAAGACTCCGGTGCGGCGTGTGTCCATGAATGGGTCGAAGGCGACTACGGGGCTCTTGCGTCCACCTCTGACGGCGCTACTCCCCCCACGGGGTGGGTTTGGGCGACGGCAGTGGTGTCGCTGTTTTCTCTCTGCGCATCCATCATTACTTGGCTGTTCGTCTCCCGCTGTCGCACTCGAAACGGAAAAGAGGTGGACTGCTCGCCACCCTCCTGGGCTTTTCGTACAGCACAGCGAACCGCACTCGCGTTGCTCGCTGGTATCCGCGTCGGGGAAAACGGCGTTCGTCTGGTTGACTTCTTCTTCACTGTCGCCTCACTCTCTCTCCTGGGTTCCCTGAGCATCGCACAAGCCTTGTGCGCCGCCCTCCTGCGCTGCGGCCGACGCGACGGCAGCAGCAACTGCTTTAAAAGGACTCTGTCAAGCGCAGGTGCGCTCCTTGTGAAAGGTTTCACGCTCGCCCCCCTCTCCCTGCTGTGGATTTTCACCGCTGGCGTTGGCGCAGGAAGCGTCCTTGGCTGTGTGCACGTGCTGCTCGCCGCAGTGCTCGTGCTGACCTACCCACGCTGTGTCCTGTCATGGCGCCGACGATGCTGGCTGCTGTACGTGGCACTCCTCCTACTTCTTTGGACCGTGCAGGGGTGTTTCCGGCTGGCGTGGGTGCACGCATCCTTGGATGCGCACGCTGCATCACCATCGCCGAGCACTCAACACCGTTTTCTGGTTCTTTGGGGATTCCTTCCTGCATCAGCATCAGCCTCTGCAGACATGGGCTGGCGGGTCACTCATGCGGTGGGTGTGTGGTGGGCTGGAGCGGAGTGTGTCTGCCTTCACACCACGACGTACGCCGCGGCCGTAGTGGCCCCACATGCTGCACGCACGCACGAGGCAGCATTGCGTCGAGCACACTTTGCGCGAGCCCAGGCAGCAAAGGAGATGGCGCAGCTGACGCGTGCAACCGAACTGGAAATGGCCGCTCACCGAAAAGTCGAAGAGCTTCGCTTCGAGCGTGGAGTGGGGGCAGCGGAGATGCACCACGAAATGGGCAGGCCGCACGCCGCTGACAAGGCCAGTCGCGGCCTTGCGCCTGGTAGCACCATGCGTAGAGGAGGTTCTCCCCTGAATCGCGAGGAGCTTCTCTGCGGTCGACCGCATGCACCGTTTGGCAGCTGTGGAAGCTGGCATCACTCGCTGGACGGTAGAAGCTCGACTGTGCGGTCCACCAAGGCTTTTCAGCGAAGTAGCCACAGCCCATGCGCTGGACCTGCGCTATCCGCTGCTGCCTGGAGCTCCTCTCAGGCGTCAGTCATGAACTCTAGCCTGAACAGTCGATACGAGCCGCAAGACCCTCGTCAGCATCGCACATCGTGGCATCGCTTCGACAACAGCGAGAGCACTGGCGTGCATGACGGCAGCATGAGCCTCGCTGAAACGGCCCATGCATCATGCCATCCCACTCATTCCACGGCGGACTTGTTCGGCCAGAGCCGTGCTGCTGCACACTTCTTACACGAAAGCAGCGACGGAGAGTGTGCCTCGTCAACGGAGTCGCGCAGATGGGGTCGAGAGCCAACACGAAGCCCCGCACCGAGGCGCAGCGAGCGCGGCGGGAGCACTGACGCCCTCGCCCACGTGCCTAACGCAGCCGCTGACTCCCCTCAGTGTTCCCCCTTACTGGAAGGTCACCGCACAACAGCCGCGGTGCCGCCGTCACTCTCTATCAGCGCTTTCGCAGCGCCACTCCTCGATACGGGCGAAGGCGAAGAATCGCTGCGCAGGTCCCAGCGGGTCAACGCTCTTGGAAACGCCAGTGCCAATCTTGGCAGCGGTGCGCATGGTGCCTCCCCCCTCCACAGTATAACGAGCATGTCGCTTGTCGGTCACTCCCCGATGGAGCACGAGATACGCAGCCTCGTGTGCGATTCGCCACCCCCTGTGGACACAACCGCGTTGATGATGGCGGACACGGTGGTCGAGAGACGAGCAAGAGCGGTTGGGGACACCCGCAAGCCGCAAGACGAAGCCGCAGCCTTGGGCTCTCCAACGCAGGTCGAAGAAACCAGATGGAGCGGCGTCTGTTTGGAAAGTGGCTCCGCTGCGGCCACGCCTCCTCGTAAAGGTATCCGCCATTATTTCCGTATATTGCAGAAGATGCTGAAGGCGTACCTCCGCGCACACACGCTCGACCTTGACCCAGCTGAACACGAAAAACTGAGCAGCCGACCCCCCATCCGCAGTGGTGCGTTGACAGGCGGGTTTGCCGACGCCACTTCCTCACTTAGGCCGGACGACGCCCCAACAGGTCTGCGGGAGAGCCCTCTTGGATGCTTACTTTTTCGCTACCTAGCGCAACACTGGGTGTGGGTGTGGGTGCTGCTCTCTCTGCTCCACTTTACCATCTCCAGCACCGCCGTGAACCTGCTCCCATCGCTGGCAAGCCTCGTCTACGCACTCCTGCCGCAACCCTGGCCGCCAGCATGTTATGTTCGCGCGCAAGCCATCGTCGTTGCTAGTAGCCTACTTGGCAAGTGCCTTTTGCGTGCTGTCCTGGTGACTGCTGCCACGCCAGACTCCATTTCATGGACCGCGGTGCGCTGCCTGAAGGCGGTACTTTTCCGTGTGCGCGTTTCCACTCTTAACGCCGACCCGCAGTCTGCTTCGTCCGGCGTGAGAGTCTCAGTGAATACTTGGGAGTCGTGGCTCGACATCATGATGAGCGTTGTCGTGCTCTGCGCGGTGATGGTGCAATGGACGCTGGTGTACCCGGAGGCGTGCGTGCTGGGGAGTCTGCGCGGCGGTGCGCGCGCGGACGCTCTGATGAGTCATTCCACCGCAGCGGCGGACGGATTGCCGGAACCGTCGCGACAGAGCTGCGGTGCGTTTCTTTTGCGCTGGAATCGGCATCGGCGCGGCGCGGGTGCTGACTACTACTCGATGCAGCTCTTCTTCGACATTCTGTCCCTTGCGCTGTTCTGCTGGGCGTACTACGCTATCGCACCACAAGACAACACGCCGTCACAGGACAACCTTTTCTACGCGGTGCAGCACAACCGCCTGCCCGGTATCTTCGTGGCAACCGCCCTCGGACTCGTGGTTGTGCTGTTTGTGGAGCGCATCATCTACGTGCTCCACGCGCTTGCGGCAAAGTACGTGGCGCACATTCTTCTCGCCGTGACATATCACGCTCTCTACCTCGCGTGGCACGTTATCCGAGACGATGGCGACAACAGGAACGGCTCCTCCACCCCTGCCGCCGTAGCCCTTCTTCTGGCAGCAAAGCTGGCTTCGCTGTGGTGCAGCGCGCTTCAGCTGCGTCACGGCTACCCGCTGCACCGCAACCACGACCCCTTTACCGTAAAGACGGACGTGGTGCACTGGCTGGGGCACATGGTGTTTCGCACCATGCCTTTCCTACTGGAGCTGCGCGTGCTGTTGGACTGGTCTTTCAGCGTTACGTCGTTGAAGGTGCAGCATTGGATGCTACTCGAGGACATACACCACAGCGTGTACCGCCGATTTGTTGACATGCACGACCTGCACTGGACAAGCCGCCATCGTGGCCGCCGCTTCCCGTACTACGTGCGGATCTACCAGGGCATGCTGAGCTTTGCGGCCATCCTGCTGGTGCTTTTTTTCCCCCTGTTTTGGTACTCCACTTTTGGACCACAAGTGCGCGCAAATCGGGTCACAGCGTGGTCGAGCGAGGTAGCTTTCAGCAGCTTTTCCGCCGTGCCGTTGTTCAGCGGTGATGCCGCGCTGTCGTTCATCTCCTACCGCGCTGCCGCAGAGAGGGCATTCCCCGCCTCTCTTCTACGCTTTGCCTCAGCGAGGGACACGTGGCAGCAAGTGCAGCCGGCGTCGTGCAGCAGTCGGATGTGGTCCTACACGCCAGCTGCGCTAGATCAGCTGGTTCGTGAGCTGCTGTCTGACACAGAAATGGTGCAAATGGTCGTGCGCAGTCGTGTGACACGCAGCCGCGCGGCGGAGGCGATCTACAAGACGTGCGTCGCAGAGGAGCTCTACACACTTCCCAGATCGACTGCGCTAGCTTTTGCACGCGCTCTCGAATCGTGGCAAGCGGCAGACTCCGAGGGCAACGACACGGCTTTGCCGCGCGCCGTCTCCATCGCGCTTCCGTCCTTCTACACCCCCTACGTGATGAGCGCGGCCTCGAGTGTAGCAGCCATGGCCAGTGCAGGGATCCCCAAGGCGGATTGCATCCTCACGCTTCATCGTGAGGGACGGTTCAAGGGATTTGTGTGCGTTGTGTGTAACCCCATTACGGCAGGCGAGCGGCAAGCACTGCCGACATTCTTCTCGGCCTCCTCCCTTTCTTCCACCCCAGAGGAGGATGACAACCTGAGACACCCAATAACCTACATTGTGGCCTCTCCCGATGTCACCACCGTGCAGAGCAGCCTATCTCTCATCCCAAACGTGGGGATTATCGCCCTCTACACCAGTTTCATTCTCGTGATTAGTACGTACATACGCAATTTCTTCGCCGGAGACGCGCACCGCGTTGTCCTCTTGCAGCTCGCCAACCCAGAGCCGGTTGCGGAACTGCTAAGGTACATTTACCTGGCTCGTTCAGAAGCGAGCAACGGCCAGCCCGGCAACCTGCTTCTTGAGCAGCTTCTTTTTTTAGAGCTGTTGGACCTGTTGCGGTCGCCAGAACGGCTTTTGACTATGGGCGGGCGCCGCGCTGACGACTACTCAGGGGAGGTGTATCGCGAGGCCTTGCACGTTGTCACAAAAAGGCCGTTCGACCTGCGGCAGGGCTAGTCCTCGTTTTTTTTTTTTACTATTCTGTTTTACTTTTCTTGTCTCTGCGTGATTCCTTTTTTTTTTGTATAACTCTCATTTTAACTTTCTAATTATTTTTTGTAACTTTAATCTTCTGTCTTCGGGTGCTGGCAAGGACACCCAGATATGTGTGTGTCCCGCGTCCGTTCACTCAACCCGCATTTATCTTTTGTATTTCTCTTTTAAATCAATCTCTCCTTTTTATGCTTTTGTTTTTGTGCACTTTGTTCCATATGATTTATTTTCTTCTGCCATCAGAAATGACTCCAACGTCTACGTGACAACTCCCCAAAAAAAAAAAGGGACGCATTTTTTTTATTCTTCTTCTTCATATTTCTACTCTCCCGGCATGCGCTCCGCATACCCTTTCCTTTTTTTTGTATTTAATTTCCTTTTTTTTCTGCTCTAGCCTCCTTCTTAACTCCACCCACTCTTGTAATTTGGCAATATTATTTTTTGTCGCACCGTTCTTTAACATCCAATCATTATTTAATATATACATACATGCATATAAATATGAAAAGTATCTCTGCTATTGAGGCAGCGAAGTGCACGGCCGCGCCGTTTGACAGGAAAGTATTAGAGGTTTGCTTCCACAGAAGGCAAGCTCCCTGAACGAAAGCATTGCCCTTTCACAGAGGTGAAAGTATCGCTGGAAGCCAATCCTTCGAGCCTGCAATGCACAGCGAAAAGTTGCTGTGTAGCGTCTCTCGGCAGCTCCCCTTTGCGTGCCCACTATCATCGTCTGTCCCTGCCGCACCTCACGTACTTCCTGTGAATGCTAGAACTCCATTTCCCTCAGCCTTCCTACCACTCATCCTTCCCTCACGCCCTCTCATTGAAGCGAACTTGTGTTTTCTCCTGATTGCGTGCTTTCCTTGAAAATGGTTTTCGTCAGCGACTGACAAGCAGCACAAAGACAACGACTGTGGATGCAACGTGGGCATTTTGCTCGCCGACACTCTCCTTGTTTCTTCCTTTTCTTTATAATTCTCCTGTCCTCTTTGGCACACTCCTGAGCTCTTTGGCAAGCGTGCGCAAAGAAGCAGCTGTTTAGTAGCACGAATCGTGCATTCCTAAATCTCGCATTGGACAATCATTACGTTGTTGTTTGTTATTATCATTATTATTATTTTCTCACGTGTCAGATTCAGAAACATCAGAAGCCCTAACTCCTTTGCGTTCTCTTCACACCAATGGACCCCTTTCAGCACCCTTCGCGCGGCCCACACGCGTTTCGTGTTGTGCCTATGACGCACCTCACCAGATCCGCAGAAACAGATTGGGGTGTTGCTTCACGAGAAGAAAGTCGGACAACTCCCCAGACCGTCGCCACCGACCCGCTTTATCGTGGCTCGACAGTACTGAGTCGCCGAGAAGGACTCCTTAGCAGTGAAGCCGATGGTGGAAGTGTTGAGAATGTCCGAAAGTGGCAGCAGTTTGGTCTTCGAGTTGCCACAGCAGGAGCCCCTTTAGCATCATCCCTCGCGCCCCCACCGCTGTCGCGACAGCAGCAGCTTGCGCAAGCAAACCAGCACCCGCTCTCAAGCAGCTGGCGCACTCCCTCTGTTCAGCTCCCGCCTTGCAGTCGGCATGCCGGAGAAGAGAAGGAAGAAGCGCCGTTGGTGAACCGAGTTGTGACCGATATTAGAAAAACTCACACCAGTGACCGACATCTTGATTTACGGGGTGCTTTGGAAAGAGACAGCGTGACCGATAACACGCTGCCTCTGCGTCGCTCGCGTGTTGGTAACGTACCCGGTGCAAACGCCCACTCAGCAGAAGGGCGGCGGACGTATGCAAAGGAATTAGCGGTGGTGGAAATTGTCGATGATGACGACAGCCGCACCCCTCCTCAAGGCGCCCAGGGCAAAGCGAGCACCGCACACACCCTCTGTGCACCCCCAGACCGCTCGCCCTCTAGTCCAACACCTGCAGCCCCTGTGCCATCGTCAGAGCTGTCGCGCGCCCCCGCTGCCGACATGAAGGAAGTCGCAAGTGCAGATGCGGCACGTCGCCTTCAGCTCACGCTGGCGCAGCTCTCCGAGAAGGTGCAGCACAGCACCGAGGAGCAGCGCTGTGGGCCACCGAAGCGCAACGGTGGCGGGGGAGAGCCCGATTGGGCATCCAAGCGGTGGACGGGTCGAGCCGGGAAGAACGGCAAATCGAAAGCGACAGAGGCGCGGAGGGGCGGCGACGAAAACGGCAGCGACAACGCCGCGGATGAAAGCTCCAATCTGGCGGCGCCGAATGGCGAGTCTGCGAAGAGAACTGCCGGGACGACGAAGGGGAGCTCCACTCGCAAGCGCGGGAGAGCGAGCAAAGACCCCACCGTCCGCGCGCCAGAAAAAAAAGGAGGCCGCAAACGAACTGTCCGAAACGATGAAGACGGTGCCAGTGATGGCAACTTTAACGTGCCACGCACGCTCTTCTCCCTCTCGGCCAGCAGCGGACGAGCGGATGTTGCACGGTCCATGGCAGGGCTTTCGGGCGTTCCCAGCGCTGCTGCCACTGTGTCGGTGCCCTTCTTTTACCTGCAGGTGAGCACCGAAGACCTCTTCAACGACATCCGCCGCATGCTGAATGACCCCGACCGCATTCAGGCGCCGCCGCTGTTCGTGGGCATCTCTACGCTGGCCAACGACGGCGGGGGCACGGTGTCGGGTGTTGAGTGCCGCACCAACTTTACTTATCACAGTACTGCGTCGAAGACAGTGAAGGGCCGTGCCTCGAGCT
This sequence comes from Crithidia brevicula, assembly GCA_030849845.1. Classification (NCBI taxonomy): domain Eukaryota; phylum Euglenozoa; class Kinetoplastea; order Trypanosomatida; family Trypanosomatidae; genus Crithidia; species Crithidia brevicula. The sequence goes on along the minus strand of JASAOD010001992.1, from coordinate 117,422 downwards.
GCTTCTCCTCCATCGACCCAATGTACAGCAATCATCACGTCGAGCTTGTCGTTGCCCGGTGGAAGGACGCCGTTTACGCGCTCCCCGCGCAGACTCTCGGCTTCCCATTCCTCTGCCGCGTGCTTACCGAACTTCCCGGGGTTGAGCTCATCACCTTCAACGCACAGGCGACCTTGATCGCACTGCTGGCGCACTGCAAAGGTACGCTATGGTCGCACTGCATCAGCGATGTCCGTGTGATGGCGTGGATGGCGCAGCTGCATGTTGGCGGTGCCAGCGCGCATCCACCACGTACTGGTGTTGCCAGCGCGTTCGATGGCGCAGGCGACGCAGCGGACATGAATGTTCTCTATGATTACGACCAGCTGCTGCTGCGCGTCTCTTCTGGCAAGCTGCCACCGTCCGTTATGCTGGAGCGGACAAGCGAGGCGGAGTCCTATAGCGCCAATAGCCCGGCGCACACAACGGGCGGTTTTACCACGGCGTTGTCCAACACGGAGGCTGCCGCGCCACCGCTGACACCGGCGCAGCGACTTCTGGCGCAGCAGGTGTACTACCTGGCCATTGTGTACCGAAGCCTCTACGGTCTCCTGGGCAGCAAAGGTCTCTTGCAGGCCTTTTTGCGTCAGGAAAAGCGCATTGCGCTCTTGCTGTCGACGATGCGGTACAACGGCTTCGGTGTCGCTCTTTCGGAGGTGCACCGCTACCAGAGAGCATGCGAAGCGGAAATGGCCCGTCAGCGCGCGATTGCGAGTACGCTGGTGCCTGAGATGGGAGACGACTTCAACATTCAGAGTCACGATCAGTGTCGCAAAGCACTGTACGAGGTGCTACAGCTCGGCAAGTACCTGACGGCGAAGATGACAGGCAGTGGTGAGGCGACGGCGGGCTCTGGACTGACCATCACCAAAGGAGGGCGGTTGTCCACCGCCGAGGAGACGCTCCGCTCTCTTGCGCCGCACCACGAATTTCCGGCGTGCCTGCTCAAGTACCGCAAGGCGTCAAAGCTCATGCAAACGTACGTCGAAGGGATGATGAGCTACGCCATTGTGCGAGCACAAAAAACGAGCACTGCTGCAGTCAACGCATCCGTGGAGGCAGCATCGAGAGCCGGGTCTCCCCTGCACTCCCCGTCAAACGAGAATTCGTCGTCGAGCTCGGTGCCTCAATTGCTTGGTGAGACGGCTGACGTGGGCGACGCGGGCAATCCGTTTGTTGACCGCCAACTGTGCACAGGAGTCGAAGCTACCGGCCACGGCAGTCGCTCTGCGAAGCCCACGACGTCTCTAACCAACGTCAGTGCGCGCCTGACCGCCGACGAGGAGGCGAGCGTGACTGCCGTCGGGGATCTCACGCTCCCTGGTTGCGGCTATGCGACCATCCACCCCAACTTCCTCCAGGAGGGCACCGACACCGGGCGACTGTCGTGCGTGGAGCCCAACCTTCAGAACTTGCCGCGAAACGGGGGAACGAGTGTGCCTGCGGCCGCCTCGTCCACGACCACAGCAGCGGACGGGGAAGAAAGCGAGGAGGACCTGCTTGGGTTCCGGAGGTGCTTCGTCGCACCCGCGGGCTCAGTGCTGCTCTCCGTCGACTATCAGCAAATCGAGCTGCGAGTGCTTGCCCACCTCTGCGGAGACAAATCCTTGGTCGACGCTCTCACCAAGTCCGCTGACATCCACCGCGCTATCGCAGAGGTCGTGTTCAAGAAAAAGCCTGTCTCCGCAGACGAGCGCACGCTGGCCAAGCGTGTGGTTTTTGGCATGCTCTACGGTGCTGGGCCCAAGACGCTAGCCGCACACATGGGTGTGAACGTGGAGCGAGCCCTGCACATTACCTCCCTCCTCACAAATGCCTTTCCCGGGATCGAGACATACCACCGCCGCGTCATCGAGGAGAGCCGCGCAAATGGATTTGTGCGGACCATCAGCGGTCGGCTGCGGTACCTTCCCGACATTCAGAGCACCGTCATGTCGCGGCGCTCCTACGCGGAGCGGCAGGCCTTTAACAGCGTGGTGCAGGGCAGCGCTGCGGATGTTATGAAGATGGCGATGTTGGCCGTCGCCAAGGATGTGCTGCAGTGCTACGGCCAAGCCGATGTCCGCCTTCTCTCTCAGATCCATGATGAGATGGTGTTTGCGGTGCGCAAGGAGTTGCTGCCCACACTGGTCCCGATCATCTCCTCCGCCATGTCGCATGCGATGCACCTGCTCGTACCGCTGAGCGTTACGGTCAAATTCGGGCACTCGCTCGGCGATTTGCAGGAGTGGTCCGTCGAGCACGACCTCGGGCTTGGCGTAGATGGATGAGTCTTTTTCGTTTCTTGTTATTCACTCTCTGTCTGTGCAGTAAACCAGGGAGCATTGCCGCTACAAGTTGTGCTGCTCAGTTACCTATTCCAATTCACCAAAAATGTATTTGTCCGTCCCCTCTTCCTTAGAAAGGTGAAGGCTTCTTGTGTAATTTAAGGAGTTGCTGCGCAAGGGTGTGTTGAGTACTGCCAAGACGGCCTTTGCCTTGCTACTGCAACGCCTTGTCCTCGTTGTATTGATTGCTGATATTGTTTCTTCTCTTTGTTTCCTACGTGCAGCGTGAGAGCAGCTACCTTAGCTGAATCCGGGTCATTTCGTCAGTAACTGTCAATTCCGGTCTCTCTTCTTCGTCGTTTTCCGTCGTCCGCAAAACAAAAGCTAACAGATTGTTCTGGTAGGCATCGAAGCAATTGTTGAGAGTTCGGACCCGAGACATTGCAAACTAACATTCACATTCTCTGCACACAAACCCACAGGCACGTGAGTTTTCATACTGGTGATCTGCCGCCATCCGCAACTGACCCACCCGTGCACCATTCCTCCTTTTCCACTCGTTGTTGTTTCTACAATCGCTTCAGCCCCCCAGTATTAAAAAAATGCGTGTGTCAAGGCGCCTGGGCCAGAAGGCCGCCGCCGCTGCAGAGCAGACATTGCGCTCCGTCGTGGCCATCGGGCTTCGTCAGGAATTTGAGCCGCAGTGGCCGCTTCCGCTGCCCCCGCCGCTGCCGATGAACAGCAAAAAGCACACCCTCGTGCTGGACATTGACGAGACACTCATTCATACGTACGGGATGAGCAAGCACGACAGCTCAAAAGACACCTCACCAGACCCCGCCGTGAAGGGCCTTCCCTTGGTGGATTACTACGTGATGCTGCGGCCGCATGTGAAGGAGTTTCTCTTGGAGGTGCACCAGCTCTTCGAGGTTGTCTTCTGGACTGCCGGCACGGCGTCGTACTGCTGCGCCGTACTGGACGCTCTTGAGCAACAGGTGATGGGCCTGCAGCGCTCCTTCAACAGCCACATCGAGCTGGCGCGTGAAATTCAGAAGAAGAACAGCAGCACCAGCCACACCAACTTTTACGCCTTGTCGCGCACGCAAACGCTTGAGAAGCAGGGCTACATGAAATACTTGCCGATGCTGGGGCGGAAGATGAGCGGAGTAGTGATGCTGGACGACAACGTCCGTAGCTTTCCGCTCACCCCGCGCAACGGCATTCGGATTTCCGGCTTCGAGCCAGATGATGGTATATTGCAGCGTTACATGTTTGCAGCCCGTCGCATGCAGACGGAGAAGCCGGAGGAAATGGAACCACACATGATCGAATGCATCCAGCTAGGTCAGCAGGAGGTTGCGCGCTTGGAGCAGGACCGCAGCTTGCTAGATGTGCTCCCCGTGCTGCGTGCCGTGGCGCAGGTGAAGATGGGCGACGATGTCACAAAGGAGCTGGACCACTGGCGCGACCTCGACTATGTGCGGTGCGACGACTTCATTGAAACAATGAACCAGCGCTCCGCCGTGCGGCGGCAGATTTTAGGTGTTACGCTGCCCGAGCGACGTGCAACGCCGATCCCAAGTCTCAAAAACGGTCCGATGAACAACGGTTTCTTGGAGTCCGCCAACGTTGAGATGCGCATGCACCACGCCCGACCCACACAGTCCAAGTTGTAACACCTTGATTGCAGCAGATGTAGTTGTTCACATAGTAGTGTTTGGTCCTCAAGGTCTCAGTAAGCAATTCCTCTCTAAGTCACCAAAGCCGCTTGCTTGCTTGCGTGTGTAGGTGTGTTTGTGTGTGTAAGCAAAAAAGATGGCCTTTGACTCCCTGACAAGTGTTTTTAATCGAGGGCAACACGTATCGACACGGAACCTGGATTTGCTTTCACCAGCCTACGAAGCATCGCTCCCGTTCTCATTGGTAGCTGTTACAGCTTGCGGAACTTTTAGACAACTCAAGTGTGCTTCACTTTTTTTGTTACTACGTTGATGGATTTGTTTTTCCAGTGCTTGCCCGATCTCTTTTACCGCGACGACATGTTGAGAATTGATCTTTGTTGTCGTCGAGAACCTCCTTACCTGCTCTTTATCCCTCTCTTCCCTTCACTGCCTGCGTGTTCCTCAGCAAACATCGATTAAGATAGAATGATGATGTCTGAGTGCGTATGCGCAATTTGAGCACAAATTCACAGACACGCAAACATACTCACACTCACACAAGGAAAGAGAGAAGGAAGCAACAATGAGCGCGGAAGATGTTAACGCGTTCATTGACGAACTGAGAAATTTCCTAGACTCTCTGACTGGGTCGGGAGGTGACGGTGCCGCGGATTCGGAGCTTCTCAACGCCCTTGCTGACTACATCGAGGGTGTTGACCCCACAGAAGACAGCTTGGACAAGCTGCGGAACTGTTTGCAGAGTGCCTCTAACCGCGAGCATGACTCGCTGGAGGAGCGAATGAAGACGGCAGGAAGCCGCAGGTCACTTAAGCTGCTACGCGAAGCTCTCAACAGAGCGTGAGAAAACATGAAAGCCAATAGGCGAGGCTAAATAAATTATCTCTCCTCGAAAAAAAAAATGAGAAAAGGAAAAGCAAAACAAGAGTATCTGACCTAGTGACACTGAGCGTGTATCCTTATCGGATTTGAAGTAAGCGAAAATGTAAAATGCCACCAATGAGGGTCGTCATGACTCATAACTGGTCTGGTGCACTCAGGCCGATACGACCTACAAATATCATTATGAGATTTCCTTGAGAATTTGACTAGCTTCAGTAAGCCCGCTACTCTCCAAACCCTTTCTCTTTCGACTTCCTGAGCTGCGTCAAAGAGGCTCCTAGCCTTTGCGCATGTCAAAAATGTTTAAATGAGTATGAAAAACTAATACAAAACCTGGGGCTCCGTACACATCATTAGGTTCGCTGAAATGGATGGGCGGGCCGTCGAAAATATTTCATGTTGGGGCTTTAAACTTTATTTCTACTTGAAGTTGACCCAAATACCAAAGAAACATTCTCAAATTATGCCCCGGCGAGGGGCTGACGGAGTTCACCAGATGAACTTTTTTAAAAAGCTAATACCATTCGGTGCGCTAGTGTTGTTGCTATTGTTGTTGTTGTTTTTGATGCTTGTGAGTGGTTTTTGCGTCGCCGCTGCGTTGATAAAATAAAAATGGCCTCTGTCCTCCTTCCCCTCCTCTAGATCCCTACTCCTCTCCTCCGCTAGCACTCAGCCTTGGGCTGTCACAGTCGGCCCAGCTCTCGGCACCAAACACCCCCCATCTCCTACCCACCGGAGCAGCCCCCCACCCCAAAAAAAAAAAACGTCAACCCCCACACCCCGCCTGCCCCGTCTTTCTTCTTTTTTCCCCGACCTGGCAGTGGCAGCGGATTTCTTCTATTCAACCCCTTTGCTATTTTCCTCAAAAAGCAATAATGCTCTCCTGGCTTTGGGAGACATTTTTTGGTGAAGAGGCGGAAGAACACGATGACACAGTGAGCATCTCCGTGGCAGATCTCACTAGCATCGCACAGGACATGCGAGCTTTGCAAAACACTGTTGACTCGACGAAAGACGCCCTTGCTTCAACAGAGAATAACGCGAGGCTATTCTATCAGAGTATTGAAGATCTCCTGATGGAAACCTACGACGCTGTTGGTAACGATGCGGAAGTGTCCCCCGACTCAGCGCAGCTGCGGGAAATGCGCGCTGAGTTAGAAGCGCAACGATCGACTGTTTCAACGGCAATGATGAAGCAGAAAGAGGCCATTGAAATTCGTCTTTTTCGAGCACAGATGCAGCTCCGGACACTAGAGAAGCAGAAAAAAGGAATTCAAGAGTCAGCGCGCCAACTAGATGATGCATCGAATCAGCCCAGCCATGTTATCTTCCCTGTGCCAGTCGCAGCCGAATTTTTTTCTTCAGGGGCAGACCTCAATTGAACATCGTGTCCTTTGGAAAACGGGTCATTCCTTTTTTAGTGCCTCTTGTTTAGTCCAACACACTTTGCTCACTACCATCTAACTCCATTTCTTCTAGATAATATCTGTGTACCCACAATGCAAAGAAAGCAAAAAAAAAAAATCGTATTGAGAGTGACTATGTGCATTGCCTTCAAAGATAATCCAAAGTGTCAAGGAGGGCGTTTTCTCCGTTCCCCTTGCCGTGTTTACTTTTTATTACTTCTATTTTCCTTTTTGTAGACGATCTACTTCAGTTCCTTATCTCTCCTTCACGCTTTCTCCTGTATGCTTCTAATTATCATTTTTGTTTTGTTTTTGATTCCATATTTCTGATTCCAAAAGAAAGAAATATATTGTATTGCGTCCGATGTGTGAAGAAAGTGCCAGAGAGCTCGAATCGAAAATGAAATCAATCTCTTCGAGGGCGGTGGCCTCTCGACTCCGCGGCGTTTTTGTGAACAACAGCGCCTCGTGGAGCGCATATGGCGAGCAGGCTTGGTCGGACATGATGGTGGTGCTGCACAAGCAGCCCCCGCACCTGCGCATAATGGGCATCGACTCCGAATGGTTTCGGAACTCTCCTCTAGCTGTTGTACAGCTCGCGACGTCAAGCCACTGCTTTGTGCTGCATCTCAGCTACTTCACAGAGCGCCACCTGCCAGATGCGGTGAAAGATGCACTCCAAGATCCTTCAATAATTAAATGCGGTGTAGGAGTCAGCGGGGACGTCTCACGTTTGCAAAAGGAGCAGAAAATTGTAATTCAGAGCGTTCTGGATGTGGCGCATTATAGTGTTGCTCTCCACCTCCACAGGGCGTCGCAGTCAAACCTGAAGGTGCTTGCCGCCAGCGTTGCTGACTTGCACATTGAGAAATACACGTACATCACCCGAAGCAACTGGGAACTGCCACTCTCGCCAAGCCAGATTAACTACGCCGCTGAGGATGCGCTCGCCTCGTATCTTATTGGAGAGGTTATCATGCGCAAAGCATACGAGGTATACAAAATGGACAGCCCTTCGTTTAACATTTCGGCATGGCTGAAGAGCAGCGCGAGCGATGCCGCTCATGCGTTCAAGAGGATGCAGCGCGAGAACGCACAGCAGGCTAATGAGAAAATGAAGCAAGAAGGACGCGTAGACTCTGGAGCGGCGGACAGTGCCGGCACTACACTTGCGGCACAGCTTGGCGGGGGATCAAGAGTTGCTGTTCTGGATAAGGCAGGTCACTTTCTGTTCGAGTGCTCTCCCGGTAGAGCGAAGTTTTACGTTATGGAAAAGGGTCTTGCGAAAATCACAAAGCATGTGAAGGGCAACGCGCGCAAGGCACTTGAGATTCAGCTTCTCTTTGATCCAAAAGTGAAAACGCGCCTCTGCATGTACAACGCTCTTGGTGCCTGCGAGTTGCAAGACCAGTGCCCTTTTGCACACGGAATCGACCAGCTTCAGCCGGAGTCCAGAGCTTTGTTGACTTCGACGGAGCCAAGCTGCGCTTGCTGTCTCGGCACCAAAGGCTTGCTCCGCCACGCCGTGACTCCGCCGTCCTTTCGTAAATACCTTCCGCCCCCACACAGGCAGCCACAAGACGACGATTTCAGGCCTGTTTGTGGGCAGTGCAACTCCATTCTGCGACATTACTACGATAGTGAAATGAGCAAGTGCTACACGGAGGCCTCATCGATCAACAAAGACATGTTGAACCTCGGCATTGTCGCGAAGTGCATTTCGTATGCGCGCCTTTTGGCTAATGAAGAAAAACTGCACAAGATTCCAGATCAAAGGCAAGCTGAACTAAAAGAGTACATTCGTGAACACTGGGAGAAAACGTATTTCAAAGAGTTCAACCCCGAGTTTGTCATTCACGAGCCTGTGGAGGAGGATCGCAGTTTTTTGAGTCACCTCGGCAAAATCGTGCCAGGCGACGTGCGCTCAAAAGTGACGGTGAGCACGCTCGTGGGTGATGACCAAGAGAAAGCCGAATCTTTTACCCAGCGGTGGTCCAAGTTCTGCTTCGATACGTGTGGCATGACTGAAAAAGACAGTAACCACATGACGTACGAAGACTGGAAAGCTTATCGCAACAGCAGCGGTATGCCAGAGGAAGAGGCCGCTGAGCAAGCAGCCGAAGAAAATAAGAATGATGTTGAGGCTTGACAGCAATGACAAACGCGCGCCACGCAGCTATACACTAAAAAGCCAGCGCTTTGTTGTTTTCCTTTTTATCACCTATCAAATATTGGTTATGTTTCCTTTATACACATTTTTTCTGAATTTTTGCTATCTACAATATTCACTGGATGCCAAGACCTGTTTAAAAAATAAAAAAAGGAAAAAAAAAAGAAGCAGGCATTTAGAGAACCGTGTTGCCTACTGTCAGCACGTTATCTGCTTCGTCTCACAGAGCCTTTTAACAATGTCTGCCCGTGACTTGTGAAGAGGCTTTGAAAGAATACGCAAAAAAAAAAAAAAAAAACATGCAATAAGTCAAGTAGCTGCAAAGATCCTGATTGCGTGATGAACGAAGCTCCTTTGTTCTTCGAGAAGAAACGTCAAGTAAATGATTTTCTTAAATTCAATTATTGCTGCTTACTTTTTTGTACCCATCCTCATTATTAGTCTTTACATCGGAGCGCCTGCACGGGCGTCTTTTCTTTGATCTCTATTCCAGGCCTCCCAAGTGTATATATATTCTTTCTCCTTCTGTTAAGTTGATTTTTACTAGTGCTGGTGCTAAAAGAAAAGCAATCGGCAATGGCGAGTCCATTCACGTCGCTCGAGGCTGCTACAAGTAGTTTTGCTGCCGACAAAGAAGCTCATCTGACTGCCCTCATCATCCAAAAGCACGAGTCGTCGAAGCGAATTGCAGCGCTTGAGGCAGAAGTGGCAGACCTTCGGACAAAGCTTCAGCAGTCCGCCGCTTCACAAGGTTTATGGGACGCTGACAATGCCGCCTTGCCGCGTCAGGCCAAAGAGCGTGCTGCTGCACAAAATGCTCGCATGACGGAGATTTCGACGTGGAACGAAGAGTTGATTCGCACTGTAGAAAAGCTACAGAATACGCTGATCCGTTTGGAGGCTGACTCAAAAGCGCATATCATTGGTTTATCGGACAAGGTCAATCAGCTTCACGAAGAAAACATGCGGCTATTGAAGGAAAATGACTCGCTTAAATCGCGTGTCGGGGACGATGTCTTAAGACAACGCCAGACCAATAGGATTGAGATGGCCTTTGAGCGGGCCCGCATCGCGGCGCGCGTTCGCGCGGCAGGGCTTCAGCGGCTAGAGGCGGCAGAGGCGTCGCTAATGGAAGCTCACGACGACACTTACCATGTCCAGCGATGGGATGCGCTACTTCTCCCGCAGCGCGACGTGTCTTTTGTTTTCCATTACATCTCCTCCTTAAAGTTTCCCTTAAATGGTATCGAAGAATTCATCGTTAGCGTGTATCAGCAGTTTGTCTTTCACAGCGCGTCGTGCTGTCATGGCTACCGTGTCGGATTCCACAAAAATATGGAGGTGTTTGCCTTCCAGTCGCCCTCCGACGCGCTGCTTTTTGCCAAGGAGTCACACGAGCAGCTGGTAGGACTTTCGTGGCCGTCGCGAACGGAAAGTGTCCCGTATTTCTCTAGCATCATCGAGGATAATACTGTGCTCTTCAAGGGTCCGCGTATCCACACATGCATTTATGCGTGCTCGCCTGAGTCATACGCCGACCCGGTCTCTGGCAAATACTCGTTTTTCGGTCCCGAAATACTAGAGGCTGTTAAAGCTGCGATAGAGCAGGCGCCCATTGGCGAGATTGCGGTCAACGACCGGTGGACTCAGCTAATATGCAAGCAGTCAAGACTGCGCGAGGATAGAGCAATGCCGGCGCAAGGCGAAACCGCTGACTTGCGAGAGTCTCTGGGCCCACAGTGGGACGTGGTGGGTCTCCCAGGCGCGCATCACATCGTCGCTTCTCTTCTGCCCGTTCAGCTGAAGGGTCGGCGTGGTGTTCAGGTAAACGCACTGTATCCCAGCCGCAAGTACCCGTGCCTTGAGCTGAAGGACAGCGCCGACGCGGCTCGGATGACCGTGAAGGCGATGAAGGGTGCACTGTCGCAGACCGTGGAGCGACCGGAGGACACTGGCAAGGGCATTAACGGGGGCGGCCTTATCATGCAGCAGATGCGCCGCCGCGCTAATTTTCTGCAAGAGGCGGTGCTCAAGTCCCCAGGGCAGATGCTGGGCACGGAAAAGAAGGCTGAATTTTCGGAAAGCGCGGCTCAACTGCTGGAGCTCTTCGCACTGCAGCAAGAGAAGCAGAACATTATTTCTCTCTATCGAAAGACGGAGAAGGCCTCTGCGGCACTGGAGCGGGACACGATGGAATCTGAGGACCGATTCGAGCTGAGCAAGCACAAAACGCTCGACGCCTCGGAGACGGCCTATGTGTGCACCATCGACACCGGCGATGACGACATCTGGAAGCGGATCCTACTGAAGAGCATCTCCGACGAGCAGTTTGAGTCCATCCGGAACACTATCCGCTCGCACATCCACAACGCTGCCAAGGTCCACTTTGGCTTCTTGATGAACGGAAATTACTCGGACGTGTTTACGTACGTATTTCGCGAGGCGGAGCAGGCGCTGGCCTTTGTGGCGGAAATTTATATCAAGGTCAACCGCACCGGAACGAAGTACGCGCATACTTCGCTCGGCAAGGGGCGCGACATCTTTCTTTTCCGCGCAGGCGTGGCGTGCGGTCCGATGAGCACCATCTACCGCAACCTCGAAAACGGCGTTCTCAAGTGCACCGGCCCTGCCATTCGCCTCTCGGGCACGCTGTGTGACCTGGCCGAAAGCGGTGAAATTCTCGCCATGGAGGACGTCATCCGCATCTTTTACGCCAAAAATGAAAACCTGTTGGACGCACAGTACAACATCGTCAAGCAGGGCGCGCAGTTTGTCGGCTCTTCGGACGCCCCTGCCGTGGTGCACTCGATCTTACCCAAACCGTTTGCCTACCGCCGACCGCAGCTGCGCCTCTCGGGACGCGGACCTATGCAGCGCGAGAAGATTCACCTACCCTACCGGTCTGTGCTGGCAACGCTTATGCTGCGCCAGGATGAGCTGCCGCGTCAAAGCGTGCTGGACATGATGCAGCAGCAGCAGCAGCGTCTCGAGAGCGCGGAGGCCGCGCTGATGAGTGCAGAGGACGACTTTGAGCAGAGCTTCGAGGTGGGCAGCGGCAACATTGCACTTCTTCGCAACCCGTGGGTGCTGCTCTGTCAACCGCAAGCGGAAGAGCAGACTGGCAACACCTCCGCTGCGCGTCGCACGCTGGTACGATTCAAGACCACCGAGGAGGTGGAGGCGGATCTCATGCACGCAACGCGCCCCGTCGCCACGCTGGCCTTTTTGTACATCGATGTTGCGAATTTGAACGTTGTTTCTCGCGGCGTGGAGTCCGGGCTCTTGAAGCGCGTGCTGGATCACTACAACTACATTGTGCAGAGCACTCTTCGCGCCTTCGACGGTTTTGTCGCCAAAACAAACTCAGCCACTGCATACCTCGCCGTCTTCGACGAAGCTGGGATGGCGTTGGAAGCAGCTAGACAGCTGCAGCTGGAGCTCGTAGAGACGCGCTGGCCGCTGGAGCTGCGCCCCATTGAGGCGACGCTGCAGGTCAAAGATACCAAGTCAGGCACGGTTCTCTTCAACGGCCTGCGTGCACAGATGGCGGTTCACGTCTCCAACCAGTACACGTGGCGACCAGTCCCGGTCGGAGGCACCAGCGGCAAAAGTGATGCAGGCGGTGGTGCCTCAAGCAGCGCAGCCGCAACGGGTCTCGGTGCAAACCTCTCAGCAGTGCACATCAGCGGCGTGGGTGTTGACGAGGCGTTTATTCTAGGCCGCCACGCATATGGCGGCGAGATACGGCTGAGCCGCCCGCTGCTGGAGGCTGTGGGCAAGCACCCTAGCGGCAAGCTGCTCTTGGAGCAGCTCTCGATGGAGGTGGTGGTGGCGCCGAGTGTGATTCGTGTCGCAGAAGACCCCGCCTTGCCGCGCGCGGGCTCGGCTGACGCGGTGACGGACAAGTCGGAGAAGTCCAAGGTGGTGAAGGCGAACATGTTTTCGGAGGAGTGCGTGGCCTCTGTGCCGCGGCGTCTGCAGGGTCGACTCGCTCTCCTGCTACCGCCAGGAGCCTCTGAAAAAGCTGGCAGCGTATTAAAGGCCACGGAGGAGTCGCCAGCCGCAAACCCCAGCGCAGTCAGCAAGAGAGAAGGCAGCGACGGCATCATGCGAAAATCCAGCTTGGCGCCAAACCTGAAGACGAAGCCTAAAACAGGGCAGCCGGGCGACACGGCAGAGGAGCAGGTTGTGACATCCATCGCCACTGGGGGGACGAGTTCTGCGGCAGGCAGGGCGTCTTCTGCGCTGGCAAAGGCCACGCCTCTGCTCTCCACCCTGTCGCTTCAGAACAGCTGGATAAAGGATCCACACGAGTCGTCGAATCCACTGCCGGCAGCGTCGCGGATCAACTGGGGCACTGACGAGGAGCAGGCGTCTGCGTCTCTCATTGCAGCTGGTGTCCACAACGAAGCCAAGCAGATCCAAAAGGCCATTCGATCGGTTCTCAGGCTCTTTCCGTCAACGCGCCAGCACTCGCTGTCACTTTCGACGGAAGGGGGTTGGGACGGCTCGGCGAGCGAGTTCCCTACCCTGGCCAGCGTCTCGTCGCCGTTAGGGCTCATCTCCGAAGGCGAAAACGGCGACGGGGACGACGGGCTCGGCGCAAAGGCCGATACCAAGTCGCCGAGGCCGTTCTCGGGGCTGCGCGGCGGCACACTTCGCCGTCGCTCCTCCAGGGAGGAGCCTGCTTCGGGCTCGGCAGCGGCGAGGCTTTCTGGTGTCGGAAAGCGAAGTATGGCAGGCCCCGCAGCGATGCGTCGCTCAACTGCTCCAAATTCGATGCTTGGCCAGTACGTGCACTTCCTCGATTTCTCGCGGTACATCATCTCAATGCTGGTGAACGCGCTGGAGATCGGCACGGAGCAGCGGTCACCGCCACCTCTCGTGCTCCCCTCGATGGGTTCTGTTGACGAAGCCGTTGGCGGCTACCCAGGATCTGCGCACGGGGCGAGCGGCGGGGCCTTCAAAGATGGCCGAGGTGCCAGCGCGCTCTCCAGCGGACGTGCCAAAAATAGTCAAAGTGGCAGTCTTGCCCTTCCCCCGGTGCCGAGTCCGCCTGGGCGGATTGGAGGCAAGGCGCTCGCACAGACCGCGGCGCCTGCAGGAGGCGGTCCAGCAGCCATGGGAGCCAAAGCCAGTGAGGCAGTGCTAAAAGCCTTCGCCGTGAACCGCGAAAAGCCGTTTCAGAGCGCGCTGGACTACATCGATGACGCGTGCCGCTCGCTGGTCCAGCCCACTGGCGCAGATATCGGCAGGCTTGCCTCGATTCCCTCCGCGCCGCCGTCGAAGCCGAAGTCGTTCCCTGGTCGATCCACGTCGAGGCGCCACTGAGAAGGGGTGCTGCGTCGTGGCTCACACCGGTGCATCAGAAAAGGTGTTTGCCTCTTATCCACAATGCACCATTTTGGTTAGTTGAGAAAGTATGCGCTGTGGTAGTTGTTCGTAATTTTTTCCCCCTCTCAGTTCCGCTTTTGTTTCTCTTCTCTCGTTCAATTTTTCTTTTGCAACGCTGCGGCACTTTCAATGTATTTATATTTCACTTGCTATGTTCTCTCCGCTGCTCAACTTAACCCTATTTTTTCCGTCTTGGTGTTACACTGGGAAAAAGAAATCAATTATGTATAGAAATTATCCTATGTGGAATAATGATTTCTCTTGAACGAGTTCTTTACACACACAGACGCATATGTATATTTGTCGCTATTCCTTCCCCTTTATCAAATCATTTCGGGAAGTATGATCTTTCTCTTCGACTTCGTGGAATGGAAGGCACTCCGCAGAGCTACAACAGATGCGTTCGAAAAAGGAATAAAAATAAAATACCTGTGCTGAATCTTATTGAGCAATCAATATGCTTGAGTCGTGCGTTTAGTCGACGAAGAAGAGGAGACGGTGTGTTTTCTGCCACGCGCTGCCTCTCAAATGGCCTGAAGGTAATATCAACTGACCGCAACACAAACAGGCGTGTTCTGTCGAGTTTAACATCACTGACTGGATACCTCAGAACCACCCGTTGGCATCGAGGGAGAAAATAAAAAGAGATCAACATGCGACCTATGTGTTGCTCTGGCGGGCAAAAGCCCGTTGCTCAGCCCACACAGCATCTTCTTGCTGCCTCATCCTCTCTGCATAATAAGAATAATAAATCATCACTTTGCGCTCCTTCTTTTTCTCACTTTGCAACACCCAATGAGTTTTATTTTGACTGCCTTACTGGCACATCGGACCTGGCACCACATGCGTTTTCGTTCTCTTCTGCTGCGTTACTATTCATGTTCTTGTAATCAAATTATACCGGCTTCATTTTCCCCCTCTCACCTGCGGCAACTCCACATCTTTCATGAACAACAAATAACACACACACACACACACACCACCGCAGCACTGCTCTAGTCACCCGCTGGAAACTGCTGCGCTCTTTTTGATTCGCAGCACCGCAGAATAAACTTGAAATTTCGCCGCCGGTGGCGCACTTGCTCTTCTTTCTTTGTGATTCGACATCTGTAGGTGCTCCGCGCTTAATCAAGACGGACCAACAAAATCGTTTAAAGTATATATATATATATTTTGTTTGTTTGTTACATATCTCCCCCACTTTTTTTTTTTTTTACATACACAGAATCTATCCCCAATCTGCAAATCGACCGTTTTGCTTTTTTTTTTTTTGCTGTTATACATAAAATAATTTAACATATTTGGGCTCTGTATTTCTATTGCTCTGCCATTGCAAGTACCTTCTCGACTTGTTGCTCAAGGTCAAGTCTATTCGTTCGTGTTTTTCAAAAGCTTGTCAACCGTTATATATATTTTTTAATATCCTGTACTCGCGCACGCTCTTTCGGACAGCGCTCTGCTGCTGCCACTTTGTTTTCCTGCTTCAAAGATACATAAAACTCTTTCTTTTGTTGTCACAACTAACCAGATATTAATCTGCACGTTTGTTGTTCGTGTTTTCTTTACCCCCTCCCCCACCTTAAGAGGTTCCGTGTGTTAGCCTGCTTTGCGTATCCCTATACCTTCTCCGACAATGCCGTCGAAGCTGCAGCAGAAGAAGCAGGAGCACATGGCGGCCATCATGAGGGAGAGCACGGCATCCCCGCCCAAGGTCCCGCTCTGGGCGTGCGTGATTGTGATCGTGGTGGAGGTGTTGGTGTGGGCGCTCTCCCTGGGCTACGTGAAGCGCATCACCGCACTAGAACAGTGGCTAGGGTACTCGCCGCAGTGGCACGAGCGTGACAGGGCGGAGGAGAGCATCAAAGGCGCGTTTCGCACGGGCATGGGTGCGGCCCGCCGTCTCGCAGAGCCGCTGCTGCATATTGAGACGGAGCTGTCGGCGGATAGCGGCACCGACAGCGCAAACGTGCTCACGCCGCGCACCGCAACAGCGTACGAGGAGACGCTCAAGACCCGACTGAATGCCAACGCGCGCATCCGCAGCTGCCTCCATGGCGTTTCGTTGGAGGAGCTGCAGGCTCCTTTTTTGGTGAACGCGTGTACGTGGAATGTGGATCAGCAGCCCCCTCCCGTGAACGAGGAGGCGTTTGCGGCGTGGCTGCTGGGCCACGAGCTTACTGCGGAGCTCAAGCACTACCAGGAGCACAAGCAGAGCGTCATGGCACATGGAGGAGCTGTGCCGACGCTCTCCTCCCCAAACGCGACCAACACGATGCGTGCGCGCAAGATGTCGGCAATGGCGACAGGTGTGGGTGCGAGCGGTTTCGTGGGCGGTGCTAGAGATGATGCACTACCGTCATCGGCCTCCGTGGGCTCGGAGGGCGAGGACCCGCTGCAGGCGGAGTGGCAGTGGCTAGAGAACAAGTTCCCCGATTTGTTTCTCATCAGCCTCCAGGAGGTGGAGATGACGGGAACGGCGCTCGTGCGGGAGGCGACGCAGCGACGGTGGGAGTGGACGGACGCCATTATCGAGACTCTCCTCGCCGCCTCGGACCGCACCATCGAGTACAGAAAAGTGCAGGTGGTGCAGTTGGTGGGGCTCGTATTGATCGTGCTCGTTCAGGCGAAGCATGTCGACTACGTCACGCACGTGCGTCTCTCCCTCACCCGCACTGGTGCGCTGTCGGTACTGGGGAACAAGGGCTCTGTTGCGATGCGCGCCACCATCTACGGCAAGCGCTTTCTCTTCATCTCCGCCCACTTCGTCGCGCACTCGTACAACGAGAAGAAGCGCACGAGCAACTACCAGGCAGCGCTCAAGGACATCCGCTTTGACATGCCCGCGTGGTCGGATGACGAGAGCGAGGTGCTCCAGACCTTTATGAACGCCGCCATGACGCCTGAGCAAATGGTGCAGAACTTCTCGATTACAGGGAACAGCTCGTGGGACCGCCTCTTCCGCTTCCGCAACACAGCCTTTAAAGGCAGCTTCTCTTCTGCGGCCGAGGTGCGCGTGCTGGACGAGCATGACTACGTCTTCTTTTTGGGCGATTTGAACTCCCGCCTGCACGCCCTGCCGGGGCCGGAGATCCGCGAATCGGTGGCACAAGGCGAGTTCGACTACCTGTTGTGCCACGACGAGCTGCGCCAGCTCATGGTCTCCGGGGAGGCGTTCGACGGCTTTCAGGAGAGCTGGATCTCGTTCCCCCCAACGTACAAATTCGACCGCGGCACCGACGTGTACGACACAAGTCGGAAGCGGCGCGACCCCGCCTGGTGCGACCGTGTGCTCTTTCGCGTGTTGGAAAGTGACGAAATGGCGACGCTGAAGGACGAGGCGGAGCGGGACGACGCCGTGGCTCCGCGGAGCGGGGGTGGGACGCCGACGCTGCGCCGCCGGTCGTCGAAATCGCACCCCAGCTCCGGGGTATCCTTCCCGAGAGAGGGCAGCGTGGGTGGGGGCGATTGGGTCACCCTCGAAGATCTGGAGCGTGCCGTCCTGTCGCAGCAGCTGGGGGCGGAGGTGAGCCGCTTATCCAGCTCCGCTTCATCCGAGTGCGGCGATGAGGGTGAAGGTCGCGCGAAGGAACAGCTTCTCAATCCGGCACAGTACTCCGCGGCGGTGGCTGCCGTCGCGGCGCAGAACGGCTATGACTCTCCCACTCTACTTCGCCACAGGAGCCAGCCGGGGCCTGGTACGCCGCCTCGTGCTGCATCGCACGCCATATGGGAGCCTAAGCATTGCGCTCCGACGTTTGCTGCGGTGCGACGGCCACGTGGGGAACAGTCGCCCTCAAATCCTTTTGCTATTCGTTTCCCGATGGTGACAAACCACGTCAATGCTCTGGAGTACACGCACGTTGCGGCGCTGCGGCAATCCGATCATCGTCCAGTGCGGGCACGCTTCGAGGTGAAGGTGGTCGCGCTGAATCCCTCCACTGTTAGTGAGATTATAGAGAGTGTGCGACAGGTCATTGGTGAATAGGGCGGAGCTATTCTGAGACTAGTGAAGATGTAAAAAACTTCATGAGAAACTGGTCCGTCCTTTCGACAAAGTGTACGTGTTGGATGCCTTTTGATGTTGCTACCCTCCCGCTGTACTGTCGTTTTGTGTTCGTCCTTCTCTTCTCTATACTTTGGCTCGCTGAGTACCTAAGAGCTCTCTTCCTCTTCAAGCTCCTCCTCCCTCAATCGATGTTTTTTTCTTTTTCTTTTAAAGATGGTATACGATATGCGTAGAGGGAGGGATGGCTGAACCCATCCTCACCCTCATTTTGTGCTCATGCGCTATCAGCAACACCGGTCTTCGCTGGCATGTGTACATACTGCTTTAATATGATGATTTTTTTCTTCTTGCTGCTCTCGGTGTTGGTGAGTGGGTTTGTGGACAGTGTAGGTGTAACGGGCCTTGGCTTTACTTTTTTCTTTACCGAATCTGTCTGAGGGGTTTTCTTCTCACTTCTCATTTTACGGCGGCGTTCCGCGGGCGCCGATCGACCTACGTCTTTGATCATTCCTTCCTTTTGCTTGTTGCCGTACAAGTAATCAACACCGCCTTTTTCTATTTTAGCCGAGATTTATCGATGTAGCTTCCCGTTTCTGTGCGAGTGGGTGATTTTTTTTTTTTCTACTTCTGCAAGCTGCAAATTAGTATGAAGTATGTAAAACACAACAACAATAACAAGAACAAAAAAAACAAGAGCAACAATGTAAGCATTTTTTAGAGGCAAGATGCGCTTTTTCTTGTTAAGTAGTCGCATTAGTGACTGCACGCTTCAATGTTGAGGTGACAGGCAGAAGCCGAAAGCATGTCCTCTCATGAAAGGCATGCTACTTAAGGGTTTCGAAGCGCTGTCAAATACATAAAGGCTTATGTCCGTTGGTCTGATTTGTTCAGCCAAGTTTGACACAGCAATCAGTGCGCGTGCAAGGACTCATTTTTTTTTTTTTTTCGCTGTCTCAATAAATACTGAAGCCTCGATTTGCGATGCTCTCTCGTGCTAGTTTCTTTTGACTCCTGCTTCTGAGCCGCGACGAGGCTCTTCAGCTGCACGCAATGAAAACGCCTTCATATCAACAGTCCCCTTTTCTCCCACGCTCTTTATCCAGTGAGCTTCGACCAACTTTTGTGCGAGTGTGACGTCGTGTTTCTTCTACTCCCACAACAGAACAGAAGCACGTACACAACCAAAACGATGAATTCAAAGGCAACGTCATCATCGGCCACCACCAAGTCCACGCCGCCGCTGCGGAGCACTACTGTCATCCGTTCACCCGCCACAAACCGCGCATCACCAGGCGGGACCAGTGCCCGTTTCGACGCCATTAAACTGAACACCTACCATGACTCCAGCGACTTGAAAGCAGCCTTGCGGGAGCTGGAGGCGGCCTTCGCGGTACCGGACACCTCAGCAGCACCATCCTCTCCCGCTTCTAGCAGCAAATCGTCTTACCGGGCAGGCAACGCGGTGGACCGTCCGACAAATACCGCGCTTAAGACCCCTGCTCCGTCAACCGGGCAGCCAAAGGTCACGGTGGTCGTCCAGCCCAGAGTCCGCGCTTCAGGCGCGTCGTCTTCTCCACCTCCCCTTCCTTCTCGCACAAAGAAGAAGGGAGGCCCCTCGTCCTTTATGCAGCTGTCGTCTCAGCTGATGCTCTGCTGTTTCGCCTTCTGTGACCTGAAAACGTTGGGCGTGCTCTGCTGCGTCTCTGTTCGGCTTAACGTGATGGTCGAGCAGCAGGGCAGCGCTCTCTGGGCTGCGGCGGCGGCGCAGCACCGCATACCCGTCGCCAATGCGGCCGCGTCGCGGGGGGAGCTGCGTCGTGCCTTGGAGCAGCGCGCCACCGCGCGGAACGCCGAGGAGGCCTTTTACGAGGGTGAGATAGCACGCATGGAGGAGCGGCTACGCGCGCGTGCTGAGGACGTGTACGCGCAGAACGTTGATGCAAACCGCACCATCGCAGCTGGCGGCGACGTCGCCGCCGTCCGCAACTCCGCGGCGTCGCCTCAGCCGTACTGGTTGCGCCAGCAGATGATGGCGGAGCGCAGACTCGGTGGCGGTGCGCTAGGTTCCGCGCCAGATGATCGAAACGCCATCACCACGTCGCAGCTCTGCGCTAAGCTGCGCGCTGAAATAGAGGCCTTGGAGGAGGCGAAGCGCTTATGCGAGTGCAAGATCAACCTGCAGGAGGATTCCCTCCACCAGCAAGAGGCGCAGCTGCTTCAGTGGCGTGCGCTGCTCTTTCCCGCTGTCGCCACAAATCCGGCGTCACGACGTGGCGTGCAATCCCCCGAAGAGCCCGCCACGTCGTTGCCTATTATCACGGCTTCCCAGCTCGAGCGGTTTGAGCGACGCATCGCGCGGTTGGTGCTTAACGGTGCTATGGCGACCACTACCACGACGTCCCCGCTGGGCGACAGCGATGGTGGCGACATACCCATTGTGTTCCGTCGCGGCGTCGAGACCTTCGCTGCTGTGGATCTCGTCCTGCGTGTCTTGGGTGTTCTCGTAGGGTCTGAACACGCCAGTCCGCCAGCCGATGCACCGCAGAGTGGCGGGATGCAGCCCGGCACGGATGCTTTTAAAAGCGAGAAAGAGGGCCAATCACCAGCGCTCGCGGCTGCTGCGCGGGAGGCCGGGAAGCGGTGGCGGTCCTTCCAGCAGGTGTGCCCTCTTAACGAGGACTACGGAAGCGTGCGCACTTACTTGTCGGCACAGGCGCTTCGTGAGGCTCACCTAGCGGCAGGGCCCAACGAAACGAACGGGCGGCCGTCCACAAAGCAGACACCGGCGCTTCTGCGCGTCTCCGGCTTTGTTCGTCGAGTGGAGGCGATGACGGATAGTCAAGTTATGCAAGCTTGGATGTGATATGGAGGCTGTGTACGACTGGCTTGCGCGGGCTGGACCGCCCAACAGAGGACTCCCGTTGCCTTTTCATTCACCTTTTCTCCCTGATGTTTATTAGAAAAGCGACGCATTTCGAATTGTGCTCACACCTGATGAGCAGAATATTTTAATCTTATGCTACTCTACTTTTTTTTTTTTACTCTTCTTATTCAAGTGCGGAGAAAGAAGGTCGTTGATTTTACAAGTGTGTTTTGTTGCTAATGACACTTTCGTGCTTTAAGACAGCAACGATGGAGGAAAAGAATGACGTGCGAAATTGTCTTTGCAGTTTGTCTCTTTCCACTTTTGAACAAGCCCCTTAAGGTATTCCAAGTAACAGCGACAACAGCTGGTAGCGACAGCCCAAGCGCATTTTGCGTCCTTCTTCGTTCATCATTTGCCTTCTCAATAGTCTTCTGATCCTCATCCCCTTTAATCGCCACCTACTTCACTCATAGCTTTCCAATATAGATAGAGAGAGGGTGACAGAACGCCTTTACATTGAAACGGTAGTACTTGTCCCTGAGGGTTCACGCACACGAATCAGAAAAGAGCACGAAGAAAGAGAGAAATGCAAGCGCTGCGTTCCCAGATACCAGCTGTGCTGCATGAGGGGCTTTCGCGTGCCCTCTCCACGTATCGTAGTCATGCGACGCTCCTTTGTTGTGGCAGTGCACGCCTAAGCTCCATGCAGGCTCAAACTGGAGCGGCTTCTGCTGCACTCTGTGTGCACTGTCGGCGTGCGTCATCCTCTAGCAACACTGTTCCGGGCAGCACCGCTGACGAAAGGAAAAAACACGAGGACTCGTCTGTGGCGGCAGAGTCCGAAAGCGCGGCGGCTACCAGCGGTGCCGCGTCTCAAGAGTCATCTATTGACGAGGAGGCCTCCGCCGCCAAGCGCCTGCTCGCGCGCGACGCCATCATTCAAGAGATTCTCTCGCGGGACAAGGTCGTTTTTGAGCTTAAGCGCCAGCACGAGCTCAGCATGCTGCGTGTGGAGCAGAGTCAGTCCCGCGTGCTTAAAGACCAGGAGGACCGAGGCATGTACTATGAGCAGAACAGCAACGTGCACACCTTCGACACCATTTCGGTCGGCCTTTACTCGCAGCGCAGCACCCTGTATCACACCATGAGTGCGGAGCGGTTGCGGAACTTGAAGATCTTTCTGATGGTCTTCACGACCCTTGTCACGTGCGTTTACTTCTATTACCGCTACATCATCAACCCGGACTGGGAGTACGTGGAGAGGCCGATGAAGATGATTGGCAGCAGGGTACAGGCGGTGCGAGAACAGCGGTGGAAAATGATGTCGAGTGAGGAGAAGTTCGAAGAGATGCGGAACAAGGCGACAGCGCAAAACTCCTCAAATGAGTAAATCGTCGCATTTTTTTTTGTTATTCCCTGCTCTTTTTGTCTATCGTTCTGGTAGCTGTTGTTGCCGGCTAGTAAGTGTGTGTCTTTGTTTGTGTGTGTGCTCGCATTTGTGCATGAGCACGTTGTAAAATGACCTTGAGTGTTTCTCGTCTCTGTCGATTAGCTTGCACGTCGTTCACTTTTCTTTTTGTGGTGAGCTCTTTTGCTTGGGGTTTTTTCCCACTTTTTTCGACACTCTGTTTACAGTTTCTCACATTACTCGCTGGCCTTGTATCTCTCCAACAAACATAAAAAACTTTGAAAACACTCAGAACAAACAAACACCTTTTTGCCTCGAAGGCAGCGTCATGAATGGCGGTGAGGTCCCAGACAAGGACCGACGCGTTGTCTTCTCCCCCTCCACTCTGCGCACATACTGCCATTCTGCTTGCGGCAAAGAAATGAAGAAAGGGAAATTGTCAGTGACTTTTTACTGAGCAGGGCGCCACACCAATGTTTAGAGGTAGCGTTTCTGCGTCCACGGGGAATACTTAATAGCACTGTACACTGCCGCTTCTTGCAACGACTTTGTCGCACAGCTAAGGCGCCTTTTTTTGTTTTCTTTCTCATGACCGCGACTTTTTTTTTTCCGCTTTGCTCGAAAGAGCGCGAATGAGCTCGAGGCTTGATCCATCTTTTTCTGCCTTTCCTGTGTCTTTTTTTTTCTCCTTCATCTTATACAGCTCTTTTTTTTTTTAGTTGTCAGTGCTTCTCCTGTTGCACATCATTCACATAAGTTTTTCTAATCACAAATAGCGTAGATCGCCAATTATAACAGAGTGGCAGATTATTATTGTTATTATTATTTTTTCCACCACAGATATTTTCCATATTCCACTGACCACATCCCTGTCATCCACGGTTCGAGAAAGACCGCAGCGCTCACGTCTCTGTGTGGCCGCGGACTCCCGTAAACGACGCTTTTTTTTTTTTTTATTAGTACTCATGCGTCATTTTCCAACGGCTCCCTTTCACCCCTCCTCTTCTGCTTCCCTCGCTGCCTCCCACCGTCAAATCGTGCGAGCGCCCGTCATTGCAAGTCAGCGGCCTTCGTGCCCGTCTCGTGGACTTGTGTCTTGCTGGCGTGACCGCTGCCCAGAAATCTCGCTGCAGCTGCCATCAAACTCGCTTCGCCTTGGGTGTGCGCTTTGCCTTCAGACTCGCCAATACTACGCCCCTCTTGCGTCAGATTCTACACCAATCTACAAGAGTCAAGTCGCCGAGGACGCACGTCGAGGTGTCAGGACTTCGTCGTCGTCGTCGCGATCTCGATCTCGCCGTTCGGCTCGGCACGTCGTACTCCGCACACCGCAGCCAGAGGCCTCTCGGCGACCATTTCCACCACCTCCTGCACCTACGCCGACAGAGGATCCGGAGACACGTGACAACCAAGGCGACGCACCAAAGCCTCGCGGCTGCAGCTCCACGTTGGAGACGGACAGAAAGGCTACGGCATCGCCAACGTCGACGGAAGCACTGCCAAGAATGAAATTTTCCTACAAAGATAGGCTGACGGCTTCGGGGAACGACACTCGCGATGAGCGTTCTTCGCAGGGTGGCGGCATGGTAGGTCGCGGGGGTGGCACTGGGTTCTCTAGGCAAAGCGGGGCTGCAGGGCCGCTGTCAAGCAACCACCAAAGCAGAAACTCTCCTCCCTTTAACGTACCGCAATCTCAACCCCAGCAACAGCAACGCGAACAGAGGCAGCCACCACCTCTGTCAACACGACAGCCGCCAAGGCCGTCGACCTCAGTGCGGCGCCCGCGTCCCGATGGCGGCAGCCTGCCCGGTGGCGCACTCTCAAATGCTCACGGGGTGTCGGCGCTGACGGCGGATATGTTCGCGGAGGAGCGGGTGTTAGCCATGTTGAGAGCAGATCAGCGTCGCGCCAACCCAGGCTGCGTTCTTTCCCTTCCCCAGCTGGAGGAGTACAGCGTACCCCGCGCCACGCTCAAGCGATGCGTCCTGCGGCTGCCTATCAAAGGGGTGGCGCAAGAGGTGCTTGCAATTGGGCAGTCTACGAAAGCGAAGCTGGCCCGCACGCTCTGCTACATGCACGCGGAGATGCTGCTGGACTTTTTTGCCAGCGAGGAGACGGCGGAGGCTGGCCGTGCATCGGCGTCTCCGCCTCCGCCGTTGGAGGAGAAGAAGGTAAACGTTACGATGGCGGCACCGAAGGAGCGCGACTTCCACTCCTGGGACGAGTACGTGGACGCGAGCGAGCAATACGTGCAGGAAACCGCAACCAAAGCCCGTGCAGAGGCGCTAGGGCAGCAGCGCGTCCCCGCCAGCGGCCACCCCGTCGCTGATCGTGCTGCCGAATTGCTGCGCCGCAACCGACGTGAGTACTGCCGGCCAACGGCGCTGTCTGAGTTGAACGAGAGCCTGCGAGACGGGTCGCAGCTGATTCACACAGCCCACCTCGCGTCGCAGGTGTTCGTGGCTACGCTAAAACTGGACCCGAAAACGGGGCTGACCGCGACAGGCGTGGCGAAAAACAGCAAAGACGCGAGGCGCGAGTGTGCAGCGCACGCGCTGTGCATTCTGCAGCTTCTTCAACACGACGCTGAGGGGAAGCCGCAAGGGTCGCCTCTCGCCTTGCCCGCAGGAGGAGCCAAGGGGGCTTCGCAAAACGGAAAAGCGAAGCGTTCCTGTGGCGCGAACGGAGAGGGGACCGACGCTGACGCGGAAGCAGCACGTCCTGGTGCCGCCCTTGACGCTGTGCTTCAGCAACTCAAGCCTTCGCATGGGAAGTTGCTGCGCTATTTCAACCTACTCTTCGGAAACGAGGAGCTGTCGCCAACGACGAGATTCACCCGTCAAACGTCGGCGAGCGGCTCTGTGGAGTACCACTGCGAACTGACGATGGGCGACATTACTTGCACCGGCAAAGGCGTCAATCGCTTCGAAGCCGAGCGAAGTGCCATGGACGACGGCGTCACGGAGTTGCTTCTCTATGACGAGCGTCTGCAGGCCATCCAGACGTTCATGGACAGCAATCCCTCCATTGCACCGGAGTCTATCCCGTCTGCTGCGTTGCCGCATGCTCTTGTGGAGCAGCTGAGGCGGCAGCTGCGACCGGTCGCACAACACCAGCTCGCGACACGCGACATGAGGGGTAGTGCAACCGCCGCAGCCGCTGCAAGAAAGGAGGAGAGCCGAAGCCTTAATCGAGAGGAGCAGGCGTTGCAGCGTCTCAGCGAGCGCGCCTTCGCCGCCGATCCCCTTCACAGCGCTCGCATGCAAGACGCCCTCCTCGCGCTCCGGCGGCATCCAACCTACCTCTCTAAATTTCACCCTCGACGATCGACGTTGGCTATGGCCACCGTGCGGCAGCAAGTTCTCGATGCCGTTCAAAACCACCGTGTCACCGTCGTCAGTGGGACGACCGGGTGCGGAAAAACCACGCAGGTGCCGCAGTACATCCTTGACCACGAGATTGAGCATGGCCGCGGGAGCAGCTGCAACATCCTCGTTACCCAGCCGCGTCGCTTGAGCAGCTTCAGCGTGGCGGACCGCATCGCAAGTGAGCGGCTCAGCAACGTGGGCCAAGATGTGGGCTACGCGGTACGGCTTGACGCGCGACCTGGACGACACATCACCATCTGCACCACTGGCGTGCTGCTGCAGATCTTCTCCACCCACCCCGATTTGGAGCACGTCTCGCACCTTATCATTGACGAAGTCCACGAGCGCGACATCAACTGCGATGTGGTGTTAGCCCTCGTGAAGGGCCTTCTCACGCGAAACCCGCGACTACGCGTCGTACTGATGAGTGCGACGATGCAGTCCGACGTGTTCGCCAAGTACTTCGGGGCGGACACACCTGTCATCGAAGTGGAAGGCGCTGTGTACCCCGTCTCCGTGCGATACCTGGAGGATATCGCCACGGCTGCCGCAACGGAACGCTTTTATTCCCCGAATTTTGACGTCATACCTGCCCGGAAGGGGGATGCACAACAGCACCCGGTTTCACCGCGCGCGCTCCTTCGCAAGCCGCCCAAGACAGACTACAACCTCATCGCGTACCTCATTCATCGTGCAGTGCAGATGGACCTCGAGAACCAAACCGTCGGCAAGTCCATTCTTGTCTTTCTTCCCGGCTGGAAGGAGATGGTGGCGGCAAAGGCGGCGGCCGAGCACTACAGCGGCCCGTTTGCGGCGTCCGCGCACGGCGTGCGCTTTCACTTCATCCTGCTGCACTCCACGGTGGACAGCGCGAAGCAGAGGGAATGCTTCGTGCCGGCCCCGCCTGGCACAGTAAAGGTCGTCCTCGCCACCAACATCGCGGAGAGTGGCGTCACCATCGACGATGCCGCGGTGGTAATTGACACCGGACTGATCAAGAGAACCACGTGGGCGCGTCGTGCGTCAGCCAGCGTCTCCGCGGCACCCTCGCCCCCTCCATCTTTCTTCGTCTCCTTGGATTCAATGTCCGCCATGGCAGATGCCGGCAGCACCACCTCGGCAGCGACAGCGGCGACGACAACCGCCGCCCCTGCCACTGTGTCTCCTGTCTTTTCAACGCAGCTTACGCTTGAGTATGCCAGTCAGGCGAACGGGACGCAGCGCAAAGGCCGTGCCGGCCGCACGCAGGGTGGCGTGTGCTACCGGCTTTACACGAAGGGGCTGTGGGACGCGCTGCCGACCTTCCCCGAGGCGGACATTCATCGTGTCCCGCTGACGCAGGTCCTGCTAAAGCTCTTGTCCTTGGGGTATACACGGCCGAAGGAGACGATGCAGAATTTTCTTGAGCCGCCGTCATCGACAAATGTGGAGGTGTCGATGCAGCTATTGAGCGATATTGGCGCCGTAGACGAGACGGAGGCGCTTACACCGCTGGGGGAGTACCTGGCAAAGCTGCCGTGCGATCCGCGAATCGGCAAGATGATCATCATGGGCGCCGTGCTTCGGTGTCTCGACTCGGTGCTTACCGTGGCGGCGTGTGCGGATGTCTCGCCCTACGTGACCAGCCGCGACCTTGCCGGCGCAGCGCGCAAGAAGCGGTACCTGCTGGCGCGCGGGTCACAGAGCGACCACATCAGTTTCCTGAACGCCTTTAATGCGTACTGCGCGAACAAGGAAAGTGAGTCTTTTGCGCACTTCAACCTCCTCCACACCGGCAACCTCCGCATCATCTCAAAGTACAAAGCGCAGTACCGCGACATTCTAACCCACGCAGGCCTCATCTCTGAGCAAGACCAGCTCCACGGTGAGGGCGTAGTGAACAGCGGCGGCGAGAGCGCCATGGACGAGGACGAGGAGGACGTTTTGCTTGGCGTCGCCTCAGATCCGACGGCAGCACAGAAGGCGCCGACGGCGCTCGATGCAGCCCCTGTACCCTACCACGGCGAGCTTTGCGTCGACACAAGCCCTCTTTCCGTCAACAGTTTCGATGTCGCACTGGTCAAGGCGTGCGTGTGCGCGGCGCTCTTCCCGAACGTGGCGCTTCTTCGCCCGCCTCCCAACACCGGCTCATCTCTCCGGCGCCGGCGTCAGGCGGAGAAGGTGGAAATGCGCACCAAGCACTTTCCCAGCATCAAGCCATCAAAGGAGAGTGCGTGCCGACGCGTCGGGGGCCCGCGGCAGAGTGAGATCCCAGATCGCACAGAGCTCATTGATGAGCTGCAGAAGAACGGAGCCGGCGGCGCATCGGCAGTGGCGCCATCGAAACCGGTCCCGGCACTGTTTTACGTCTATCAGGACATCTTTGGCGTGAAGGAGGCCCGTCAGGAGTTCCTCACGACATTGTCCTCTGTAAGCTTGTGGGCGTTGCTGCTCTTCGGTGCTTCGAACTCGAACGCACGGTACAATGCTGAATTGTCCGTGTGCGTCATTGATGGCTGGGTTGCGGTCCAGATTGACAGGGAAACGTACCAGCTGATCCGTGAGCTGCGGCAGGCCCTTGACGCGTGCCTGCACGGCAAGTACCACTACCCGAGGGATGAGCAGAACAACGCCGCATTGCGCACCGTCACGGAGATGTGTCAAACGGTTTTAAAAGCACCTGTGCTGCCTATCAGGAGTGTTGGTGAAAGTGCAGTAGAAACGGAGAACGGCGAGCCTCCCGCTCTGACGCAGCTCTTACGTCTTGTCGACACTGGATCGATCGTTGACCCTCTCGCGCTGGTGCGTTCGACTTTTCATGCTGACAGCACCAGTGCAGCAAATGTACTTCTTGATGAAGGTGAAGATGTTGACGAGAGCTCGCAGGAGTCCGTCGTGGATGACGAGGAGGACGAGGAGGAGGAGTTCTCAGTGTAATAGAAATGAATAGAGTATTTCCCTTCAGAGTGTTGCACATACGCTAATACGTAGTGGCGCACGCGTTACATTTTTTTTTTTTTCCTTCGTCTGAAACGACGGAAGTTGAAGGCAGGGGGAAGAGGATACTTTTTTTTTCTTTTGCTTCTCCCCCGCTATCGTCACTCTCTTGGAAACAGAAAACAACGCTAATAATTGACGCAGTCAATGATCTTTTTTTATTTATTTCTCCTCCGGCCAAAAAAAAAAAAGAGCGAAACTAGTTTGTTTACATTTTATAATCTAAGCCGCGTTGAGGTACAACAGCAGATGCAAAAAGAAAGCACTAATGTGGTGTTTCAGTAGTTCACCAAAACAGTCTTCACGATCTTTCCTTTCCTATCGAATCTGGGAACTGTTCTATTATTCTAGAGGTTTGCATAGTTTCGGGAAGAAACTCTTCTTTTACTTTTTCTAGAGGGAACAACACAACAACAATATGCGCTGAGCACCCCAGCATGCGAGTTGCAGCCACTCGTGGGCACCTTCTTAAGACTCTCTCCCACCAAAACGAGCTCTTTCTCCCTGCTAACTCCTTTCGTCTTCCTGGCATTTAACCATTTCTTTTTTCGTATTATTTCTTCTCTCTCTTAGGAAAAAAGCCCACGTGTAGATTAGGATGCAACCCCAACAAACCCCCTCGAGGGCAGGTCCTGCTCCGGCCGAAGGCGCCAGCCCGACAGCGGCATCCCCATTTATTTCGCTCTCAACGCAGTGTGACCTGCTCTACTACCTCGGAACCCAACCTCACCGGTACGCCTTCGTCACGGAGCAGAGTGTTTACACCCGAGCAGCAGAGCAGCTGCGATTTCAGACACCGTCCCCGCTACTCCCGTCAGTCCACCACGGAGATCAATCAGAGGTGTGGTGTGCATCGGCCAACGCGCCACATGCGGAGGCCGCGCAAGAAGACGCCTCGCCGCGTGTTTTCATCGTGACACCGCCTTCATTGCCGTTCCCTCCTCTTCACTGGATAGAGCAGGCGAGGGCGGTGGAAGGGGAAAAGGAAAGCAAATTAAAAGGACAGCAGCAGAGTTTTGCAGCCACCTCGTCCTCCTCCACGACAAGAACTCCATCGCCGAAGCAACTCGTGCCCAGCGGGGCTGACCTGGCAGCTCACGCATTTCGCAGTGATTTTCCCACGTTTGCATCCGTTAAAAATCGTGGCGACACAGATAGCGCAGAGCGGCCGGCGGACGCGCAGGTGCCCACCACGAGCGTTGAGTCGACTGCAGAGAAGGTTCAGACTGGCGTCGAGCCACCACCACAAGGCGCACCAGCACCCCCGCTAGTGTGCTTTCCCTCGCCCCTTCTAATGAGGGCGATTGCGCAAATGGTGCTTACGATGCAGGCCTCGAAACGAAACTCCGCCGCACAGTTTTCGCTAACGCAGTACCGTGGCGCGCGTCTGCCGTCGTGGAGACGCGCCGTGCGTCAGATTCCCGCCCTGTCTACGCCGGTCGATTCGCTCGCTTTGCAAGATGCACTTGTCTTTTCCGTTCTGCCGCAGGTCGTGGCCGACCACTGTGCGACTACGCTGGCTTCGTCTACACCGTCAGAAGCTCAAGCTGATGCTTCGGTAGGGACTTCTGCCGTGTTTTACTTCGTGGCCCCGCACCACATCTCCTCTCCTACTGGCACCTCCGCCACTGCTGGGCGGAAGCGCGGGCGAGCTGGCAGTTTGGCGGACTCAGCCCGACCAACAACAACGTTTTCAGAGCCGCCTATCGTGCCTGGTGCGGTTAGTTGCACGCGACTATCCGCTGCGTCTGCCGCGGCGCCGCGCCTTCTTTTGAGCTTCTCTGCGGTGGACCTTGCTGTATTCACTACGCTGCACCGCCCCTCGGGTGATAACGCGCACGTTACTGCAGCGTCCGCGGCGCCGCTAACCGATGCAGATACCACCTTGTACGACAGTGAGACGGAGTGGCTGACACACGCCGTCCTTCGCCGCCTTTTCACCTTTCCCGGTGTCCAGCAGCCTCCAAGCTCCGCAGCACCGACGGATGCCGCTGCGGCGACTGCGTCAGCTGATGGATCGGAGAGCCTGACCGAGGAAGGCCGCAGCGCTGCGCACGCAGCGTTTTTGAAAACCAACGCGTTTCTTTTTCTTGCCTTTCTCGTACACCACAGCTGGTGCTCCTACATCCACGAAACTGTCGCGAGCGTGCTCTTTAAATGGCTAACCCGGTTGAAGTCATCGGCAGAGGTGGCTGCGGGGGACGACTTTTCGTTTGCCGGGATACAGATCACCTGCCTGCCGCACCTTGTCGAGGTGCACCGGTCTCCGCAGCATGAGTGGAAGTCCGAGCTGACGTACCGTCTTCTCCAGCTGAAGCAAGCGATTGGCGACGGCGCCTCGGGATCGCCTTCGAAGCAGGCGGGGAAGACGTGGATTTGGCAGCTGACCGTGAGCGTGGCGAATCGAAGCGCCGAGCTGCATTGGCATCGTTGGTGGCGCGGCTCCAGCAATGCGCACGCTGCGTCTGCGAGTGCAGTGGCCAAGACTTTATTGAGCGGCAGCGCTGGGACGGCGAGCGGCGCGGTGGAGGGCACCGGCACACTGAATGAGCTCATAGAACAATTCTGACTGTGCTATCCTACAAGCGGATAACTTTATTAAAAGAAGTCTGCAAATAAGTTGAACTCACATCGAAAAAACAAGAATACGTATTTACAACTTCTGCCATTTCTATCCACCGTGGTAGCATTCAACAAATCGCGCCAAGCTTTAAACTTTTATCTTGGCGCCTTTTGTTATTGCACCGTCCCACGTTTTGTTGTACTGAAAATAGTCCAATTGGAAAAAAAAAACCGGGATGTGCTGGACAGGAATTTGGAATCTCGAATGCCGCTTTTACTGCTGTTTTTTGCGTTCTTGTCGGAAGCACTTTGCTTTGTACTTGCTCTTTATTTTTTCAAGATTCGTCTTATACTCGACTCTCTCTCTCTCTCTCTCTTGATTGGCTCCCCGTTTCTTTAGTTTACTGTCTCTGCACTTGTGCACTACAATCCTTGTATTATCATATTCAAGGAAGCGCCGCTCTACCAAACGTCGCCGTCGCTTTGTGATCCGTTACGTGCGCTTGTTCGTCTATTGCGCTGACACCTCGAAACTGTCTAGGGAAGTGCTGTTTTTTTGTGCTGGGTTAGAGGCTTCTTCAGTTGCGGGAAGCCCTTCCTTGACATTCCCGCAACGCGCTGATATTTGGTAAAACTATAGTTATACATACAAAAGAGGAAGAGGCAAAGCGTACTAAAAAAATGCGCTCGCGTCCGTCTCGCAGCGCGCTCATGGCGGTGGCCCTTTTGCTCCTTGCCTGTCTCTCTCTTCCATCCTCTCCGCCTCACTCTCCTGTTGCCCTTTACGGTAGCGGTGGAGTCGGCGTGTTGTTCGCT
This sequence comes from Crithidia brevicula, assembly GCA_030849845.1. NCBI lineage: Eukaryota > Euglenozoa > Kinetoplastea > Trypanosomatida > Trypanosomatidae > Crithidia > Crithidia brevicula. The sequence continues at coordinate 85,583 of JASAOD010001992.1, read as the reverse complement.
CATGCCTCGCCAGGTTTGCCGCTGTGTGCGTATCTGTCAGACCTTACAAACTACGGCGTCAACACAGGTTTCTTTGCCACTGGCGGGACGTACTACCTCGGCAGCCTCTACTTCTGCGCCGACACGGCTCCCGAGCAGTACCGCTGCAAGTGCAGCCTCACTCAGACGTGCAAGAAGCAGGCGGACCCGTGGGGACGCAATATCGGTGAGTGCGCCTGCTGTGCTGGCTGGATGGTGGCCTGCTTCGTGCTGCTCGGTCTCTTCTTCTTGGTCGCCATTCTCTGCGGCCTGTACGTGCTTGTGTTCCAAGGGCGATGGTGGTGTGATGGGTACGTCATGCCGTCCACCTCCCTGATGCCACGTCGCGGGCCGGCGGTGTCCTGTCCGCCAACGCGTCCGCTGCCGGACAATTTGTTTCGCGGGTACATGTCGTCGGACTTTGTCAACGTAGAGCCACAGCAGCCGTTGCCAGAGGCGTACGCAGCTCGCAACTCTGCGACGAGTGTCGCCCACCACGCAGAGTCGGAAGAGGGACCCAGCGGAAGCGCTTTCGCTGCCGCCGCAGCCAACAACGACAACCGTGCATCGCTGGCATCTAATCAGCGCTCGACTCTGCTGGACCGCGAGCTGTAGTGCGGCGGCCTCTCTCGTTTTTGCAATGTGCTACATAAGGTGTCATTGCATGATGTCGATTCCGGGCAGAGCGCTTTGTGGTCCGAGACGGATCAGGGACACGCCGCGTGCCTTGTTCTGAAAAAAGAAGAAGCGAAACCTATCTACAAAAAACGCTTCATTCTCAACGACTCAGATTGCTATATTTTTTTTTTCTGAGCGCGTGTGCACGTCTTGTTTGTCCACCTCACGATGTGTTATTTTCCTCTGATTATATAGAGTGGTGTTTGTGTGTCTCTATGACTGAAGTTACACTTTTTCTGCTTGTCTCCGTTGAAATGTGAATATATTGCTTTCAGATATGTAGATGATGCTCTTGAACTGCATTGTCTCCCTAGAAACCATTTTTTATTACTTTGCTTGTCAGTTAGGGAATTGTTGCCCATCTACTTGTTTTGCTATTTTCCCCTTATGTGGCATAGCTTTGCGGCTGCGCTCAGCCACTGCTTTGTGTGGCAGCCGATGTTCTTCTTCAATTCTCTCTCCAGGAGGGTTTCTATAATGTCAGGTCCTGCTTATTATTAGTTTTTTTTGCACAAAAAAGTCAACTTTGAGATAAGCGTGAAAGCAAAAGTTTCATATAGAAAAGGTACCTATTTGCTTGCCTGATAGGGTGGAAAGGTTTCAAAAAGCGAATACCACTGTTCAAAGTCCTTGCCTCCATTTTTCTCCGTGATTGACAGTGGCGTCGTACCCAAACTGCAAGCAAAGGTTCAAGACCCAGTTGCGTCTACGCTCATGAGGGACTGCCTCAGTCCAGCTACGGTGTTTTTGTAATTCTTTTAAAACAGCTTTTCTAACATCAAAACGATCGTATTGAGGCGGCGTGAGTGAGCCTCTTTGTCTCATTTAATGAGTCATCGTTGCACCACATTATTCTCTCAACACCTCTCCCCACTTCTCTTTCCCTCCCGCCATCACCGAGGTTGTTGTGAGTATCGCTTTACCTTCAGTTTCGTCCTTTTTTTTTATGAAACAGGTTTGTTAAACCTCGCCAAATCTCTTTATAGTTTTTTTTTCTCCCCTCGTGTCTGGCATAGTTTTCTTTTTCTGGTCCTAAACTAGCTCTTTCCTTTTCCAAGTTATTCAGCTTTTTTTTTTAGAGTCTGTTTGCAACTCGTGCCACTTCGAACCTCTTCGTGCAGATCAGCTTCTGCATCATGTCCTTCTCCACCCCCACCAACTCGATTCTTAACCGCGACGAGGGCGATGCCGCACGCGTGTCGCAGGTGGTCTACGAGAACGAGTCCCTCAAAATTCAAGTCGAGACGCTGCAGGAGAAACTTCAGAGCACTGGTCTCTTAAAACTGGACACACTGCGCCAGGAAAATGAAAGCCTCCGTGGCGAGGTGGCAACCCTGCGCGTCCAGCTGGATGAGAAGACGGCGCAGCTGGAGTACAACAAGTCGTCGAACGATCGTTTCTCGAACATTGATCAGTCGCTGCATGAGCTGCTAACGCAGATTCAGACGCAGCGGACGGAGATGGCGGGAATGAAGGACCTGACGCGTGAGAAGGACGCCCGCATTGCGGAGCTGACGGCGCAGCTGAAGGAGATGGAGGACAACCTGACGGAGGCGCAGGCGCAGGTGACGGCAGCGGCGTCAGTGGACGCTGCGCAGCAAAGCACGCAGGGCACCGAATGCGCTGACCTCCGGGAACAGGTGGCTCAGCTTACCTCAGAGATGGAAACACTCCGGCGGGCTTCCGAGGAGGAGGTGGCGGGGCTTCAGAAGGACTTGACAGCTGCGCAGACGGAACTGCTCTCGCTGAAGTCTGACGCAGCCACAAAGTCCAAGGTGAAGGGAGAGCGCATGACCTCGCAGGAGATGGAGATCGCAGAGTGCCGCGAGCGCGAGGCCAGCGCGCAGCGCCAGGTCGTGGAGCTGCAGGCCAGAATGGAGATGCTGCGCACCCAGTGCTTGCAGCTGAAGGAGGCCGACGTCGATCGGCAACGAGAGCACCAGCAGCGCCTCCAGGAAGTGCAGCAGCGCCTCCAGGAGCAGTTACAACGGCAGCAGGAGCAACAGCAGGCCTCTGCCGTAGCAGCAGCTAGCAAGCGTGTGGATCTGTACTCCCCGGAGGTGAAGGCGCATGTGGAGAGGGCGGTGCAGAACGCCACGGATGGGATGCAGCGCCGTTTGCGCGAACAGACGGAGCAAAACGCGTCGCTGCTCTCTCGCATGGCCCTCATCCAGCAGGAGAGCGAGGCTATGATGAAGTCCAAGGGTATGTCGAACCATGAGGTCACAGTCATGAAGGAGAGGGTGGACATGCGCAGCCGCCGGAATGATGCGCGCCACACCATGCAGCGCCGCGTGGCGGAACTCCTGTCCAGCGAGGAACTCAGCAAGGAGGACATCGAGCTTCTGTTGCAGGAGATGCTCGACTACCAGGAGGACCAGGATCAGGAAAACCGTACGCTGCTGCTCGTCAAGGATATGGAAGCCGAGGAGCGCGAGCGCGCGCTGCGGCGTGAGCTGAAGCGTGTGAAGGACGAGAACGCCTCGCTCATGAAGCAACTGCAGCAGCTGGCCATGGAGGGCTTTCACCGCGACCGTAGCAGCAGCCTCTCTGGTGCAGCCGGGGGTGCAACGGCGGTTTCGGGAGAAGCTGACCCGTCCGTCGGCGTTGCACAGCCTTCGAACCATGGCACATCGCCTGCCACTGCCGTGCCACGTCATCCATCGGTGGATCAGGCAAACACGATGCCAGAGCCCGCGTACCGCTCCACCTCTGAGCCAATGCTCGGTGCAGGGGCGACCCCACTACGCCCGGCCCCCGCCGCGGCCTCTTCCTCGTCGCCAACGCAATCACCGTACGTGCAGCAGCAGCAGCAGCAGCAGCAGCAACGCCCTCCGCAGCAGTTCGGCGGCGATCTTTGGTCCAACTACGCGTCTCGACCAGCAGGTCTGCAAGCCCAACCGCAATATAGGCAAGCCCAAGGTGGGCATCTCGACCCTCAAGTACCGCAGCAATTCAGCGCGGCGGGGCCAAGTGGTGGCCATGGTGCTGGCGCGGACTCGACGCGGAACGTGATGGTGCACTGCCCCGCGTGTACCTACAAGCAGCGATACGGAAACCGCACCTGCGAGATCTGCGAGGCGGTGCTTCAGTTGAATTAGCTCTCCCCTTGATAAGGAGGGGGAAAAAACGATTCACCCTGCTTTATTGAATCATCTTTATATTTGGTGCGCGAGTTGGTAGAACTTGCGGAAAGGTCTACCGCTCGAGTAGAAAACACAGCTGCCCTCCTCGTTGGCCGTGTCAACAGCGATCTTCGCTGTTTACGTCTCGCAGAGGTGCTCAGCTTAGTGCCGCAGTGGCCCGATAATGAAATTCATCACGCGATCCGCGATGTATTCCTTTTCTTTGTGGAAGGGACAGAAAAAGAGCGTTTGTCTCTTTGATTGTAGCTTTTCTGCACTGCTTTTTGTACCTTTGCACTGCAATGCGTGACTGTCGTCTGTACACCTCCTTCAGCTGTCGGCCGTGCATTCTCCGAGCGGCGTTGCGTTTGGCTACCCATCCCTATATACTGTGGTGCGCTAGCTGAGCACACATGAAGGCAACCGTACACGAAGTCTCTCCATGTTTCTGCTTTTTTCTTTTTTCTCTTGTGGGTGTGCTTCTTTTTTTGCTCCTCCCGATTTCAATGCTCTCGTTATCTTTTATTGTTCTCGTCGGCCACGGTATATCAACCGACGCGTGAGCCTCGTCACTTCTTCCGAAAAGGAGTCGCAACGTTTCACGTTATTATTATTATTATTAGTATCTGTTAAACGTTTTGTATCTCAGTAGAGGTGGACAGGAAAGGTGGGCGAAGAGAAGAGAATGAGGCGGCGAAAAACAATCTTTGTACTTGTTTTCTTTCTACTGCAGAGATGTAATGTTTCTCTTTTTTTTTTTTTTTACACTGCGTCTTCTGCACTTGTGCCCCTTGCACAAACACACACACACACACACACACACTTGTTGATCTTTTTTTTTTCTCTCTTCTCCCTCCTTGCGCCAGGGGCCTACCTCCTGCTTTTTTTTGCTTCCTGTGGTGGGTTTCTCTTGTTTCATGGGTGCTGCATTGTCTTCTTCTTCCTTTGTCTTCACTGATCGTTTTGATGCCTTGAGAGGCTGTCTGCCCGTCCTTCTGTCACGCGCGAATCTTTTCTGCAGCTGGTAGTGTGGACAGAAGGAAGGAGCTTATTTTAATTGCAATTGACAACCGCAAAAAAATAAAGTAAATAAGCATAAAAGTACAACGCTCTCTTTGCAGTGGCGAAGGAGCGGGAAGCAATGCTCATATTCGTTTCGAAATTGTAGTGGTGTACTATTATTTAAAGGAGGTGCCGTCTTTTCAAACTTGCTTGAATGTAAGCAGTTGCCTACGCACCAACACACAATAACACTCGCTCCTTGATTTTTATTATTTTTGAATATGTTAAGCGCAGCAGGTGCCTTTATGGTGGGGCACACCTGGCCTTGTGGCAACCTTAACAGATGAGTTAACCGCTCAATTTATTACTATTATTGGCAATGGCTGAAGCGCATTCATCTCTCTTTCGTTCATTTGCTTCTCTCTTTTGACCACTCCCATTTTTTCTCCTCATTCGTTTCGTGAGCTTTCTTTTCTCTTCAACGTTGTATCTATTGCTTCCAGTGCACCAAAGGCTCCAGCTGCGGTGTGTGTTGCGATCATCTTTCCGTGTTGACCACCAACCCAACCCATTATCCTCCCCGTAACAAAAAACCAGTACTCGACTCTCATCATCCCTTCTCTTCACCATGGAAATCGCTGACCGTCCCCTCTCCGAGATCATCAAGGAGCAGAATATCGGTAAGGAGCTGAACCGTCGCGACCGCGGCGGACGTACGGAGCGCAGCGGCGACCGTGGCGCACGCAGCAGCGGCAACAACGACCGCAACAAGAGCAACAACAACAACAGGAGCAACAGCAACAACAACAAGAGCGGCAATAGCCAGCGCGGCAGGGGTGGCAGCAACGGTGGCCGCTCTCGCCGTGGTGGCGGTGGAGGCAGCAGCAGCAACAACAACAGCGGCAGCAACAGCAGCGGCCGCGTTGAGAGTGGCCGCCGCCGCTTCCGCACCGATGGTGGTCGTCGTCGTGGCGGCAGCGCGGTGGGCGGGGAGGGCCGCCGCCGCCTCGTAGCTCGCGACGAGCGCCGTCCGCGAACCACCCGTGGCAGCCGTGGGGGTGCCCGCAACCGTGACGATCGCCGTGACGACCGCCGCGATGATCGCCGTGATGACCGCCGTGGCGTCAAGTCCGGCCCGCGCCGTGCCCGCGTCTCTGGCGCTGAGCGCAACGATCGTCAGCGTGGCCGCGACCGCCGCTCCGCCCTGTCGCGCTCCCGCTTTGACCGCGACAACTAAGCTGCGCCTTTCGGTTCTGCGACTTGGCTGATGAGACTATAGACTCTTTGTTTGTTTGTTTTGATTCGAGTTTGTGAAATTGTGTATCACCGATTATTATTTTTTTAAAGTATACGTGCTGTGTTGTGACTGTTGACAAGTAGTCGATGAGAGGGGAGGGAAAGGAAACGACCGCAGGCTGTTGTTTTTTCAACTCCTGCTTATGCATGTGCGCAAGTTTGTGTTTTGTAGCACCGCGGGTGTTTTGCGAACAGACGAACCTGTCTCCTCCTTTTCCATGGTACTCTCTCCTAGAATAAGTTTTACTTAAGTCTCAAAAAAAAAAAAAAAAAGAACAGTACTGCACGTCGTCTAAAAGGGAAATAAAAGGCGCCTCTATAATTTATGCCTTTTACTTTCTCCATCCACTTTTTATTTTTTTGTAGTTGTTAACTCGCTTGTTTCGGCACATATTTTGGTTTGTTGTTGTCCTCACGGAGAGTAAAAAAAAAAAAAAACCCATAACGAAAAATTGAAAGTAACGGGGGTGTTATTAAAGCGTGTGTTTAATTTTCTACATCCTTGGCAATCGAGTATCTCCCTGGGAGACACGCGCGTGTGTCCACCCACACTGATTTGTCGAGTGGATGTGATAGACATACGGTACAGGATAGGGGAACATCGCGGACCAGCTCGGCACTTTTGGCTGCATTATCTATGCATAGTGAATAGGTGAAAAAAAAATCCAATCAGTTTGTTGGTTGAGCAATGAACGTTGCAATCCAATTGTGGCCCCCGCGTACCACGCACCACCTTGTGCTGTGTCTCTGCGCTTCTCTGCGCCTTTCTGTAGTGCGTTGGTGCTCCCCTTCGTCAGCCACTAAGGAATCACCTCTCAGCTTCGGAAGAATGCTGTTGAACGCTTCTGAATTCTCAACGCTTTACCTAATCATTGTTCTGTTGATGGGCGGCATCGGACGACTAGAGGCGTCCCAGATACGGTGGCTGGGGTGCTTCTTGTCACTGGTGGTGATGTTTTGAGGAGCTGCTTCACCTCTTCGTTTCCTTCTTCATCTTGGTCTCTCTTTTCTAATCTTCTATCTCTGCTATCAGACAGAGGAGCTCTGTGGGTATTGCTGAGATCTTTTAGCACAGCAGGTACACCGTGGAAACTATCAGCACAGGACAATAGAGAAGAAAAGTAAGGGAAAGGAGTGTGGAACTGTACTTCCTAGTAGGCACATTTTTATTTTTGTTTTCTCTCTTCCCCTTCACTGCAACTCGCAGAGTCAGGTCACTGCTTAAACCGGTTCATTCGGTTTTTCTTTTTCTGTCTCAGCTGCACGCTTCTCGTCGTCATACATCAGGGGAAAACATTTGTCAAACATATCTCCTTCCTCTGCGCTTTGTCGTATTGCTCTTTTTTATTTTCTGCTGTATTAGTTGTCTTCTTTTACTCTGCCTGCGTTTCGATTGGCGTCATTTGCTAATTTTTTTTTTTTTTTGAGCACCACACAACGTCATCTCACAGCTCACAATGCGACGCACAATTCTTCGACGGCTGCTAAACGTTTCGGGCGAGAGCCCGGACTTCCGCGCCAAACCCGGTATTCGCAACCTTCTCCTTGACGTGCAGCAGAGTCCGTACAAGGAGCAGTTCAAGGACTACTGGGCCACACCAGTGCCCTTCGCCGATCGCGAGTATGGTGAGAAGCCAAAGCTCGGTGAGCCGATCCCAACGCGGCGGGCGGCGACGGCGATCGTTGTGGGCCGTAACCGCCACGTCGATCCCGCGAAGGTGGAAGCCGGCGAGGACAACGACTACAAGATCCTGATGATGTTCCGCGAGGCGAAAGGGCAGTTCGTGAAGGACCAGTTCGTCTTGCCTTCATCGCCCATGTCGATGGAGGACATCTCCGATGATTGGGAAAAAGTGCTGCGGCGGCGCGGGGTGACGACGAACTGGCCGGACATGCATCACCGCCTCACTGCCATGCGGGCCCTCTTTGTGCAATTCAACTTGCTACTGATTCCAAAAGAGGGTGGCGGTATCGCGGAGGTGGAGGGCCCTCCTGGCCCGCAGCGGTGGCACATGATCTGCTACTCGCAGCCCAAGGCTATGCGGCATCTAGTGGATGCGCTCGAGCTGCCGATGGAGTCCGCACTGGCGCAGCTCATCCCCTTCCGCAACATCGTCACCCCGACAACCGAGACGTTTCGCTTTGAAAATAAGAGCTTTCTCACGACGATAGAAAAAATCCCTGAGGTGCAGTACACCATCTCCATCAGCGGGGAGCGGCTGGTGTGGGTGTCGCCGATGGAGGCGATGGCGCGCTTCAACGCCGGTATTATGAATATGCCCACGCCGAACCTCATCGCCTTGTCGGAGCTGCACAACGAGTGCCCGACCTACGCGGATGTGGTGAGGAAAACCAACCGCGATGCCTTCCGCACGGTGCAACCCGAGCTCTTCCATCATGGGCAAACCAAAGTGTCGACGGTGCTGCTCCCGGGCGACATGTACCACCCCGCAACCACGGCGGAGGATCGCGCATCCAAGTACGTGCGACGCTTCTCCTACGAGAAGGATTTCCCATTTGGCGTGCGTGCCGTCTTTGACGAGCGGCCGGCCACCCCGGAGGAGCAAGCCAGCGTTCTTGAGGCAGATCGCCCAGCACTGCTGGAGGAGGCGAACGAGATGGACATGGTGTACAACACCGTGCCGTACCCGCAGCAGAAGCGCGTGCCGCAGGAGGGCAAGACGGCCTACCCAGTACCGGCGTACAAGTTCCAGGAGGGTCGCGCGGACGACGAGGGCCTGATCCCGCTGCGACGCGACCACATGGGACAGAAGGTGCCAAACATCTACTCGGAAATCAAATAGAGAAGTCTTCCCCATGCCGTTTCATTTGGTTCAAAGTCTGCCTGGCAGAATTTGGTCGCCACCCTCGTAGATGGGAAAGCGTGGTGATTGTATTTGGATGGGTGACGACTCAACGAGTGATCAAGGGTTCTGTGAAGGCTCATTCAATGCGGCTGTCCTCTGCACCTCTTTCACGTGCTTTTTTTTTTTGTCCTTGAACGAAATGTTTCGGCGGACGGTGAAGCTGCTAGACACGGTCAAATGGCTGAAGCTCAAGCACTTTTGTACAAGTGTTTGAAAAGGCTCTGCGTAGACCGTGAAGATGTGTGAGCGTAGATGACCTTTGTTGTTGTTTGTGTCTAAGTGGCGCTGGCTAGCGTGCTTTTCGCTGCGGCTCCCTGAATGTTGGACACTTGTTATTTGCATCTTTACAGTTGTAGTTTATCGATAGCGAACATGAAAAGAAAGGCGAACATAGGCGCGGTAAAGAACATAAGGAAGTACTCGACGAAAAAGCGTCGCATGCGAGTTTATGCAGAAAAGTGTCTAGGTTTTCGGGCTTCACCTCACTTCTTTGATCCCGAGCTGCTCGGTACATTTGGTATGGCGCACTCGCCAAGTTGTCGTTGAAGCTCGTTTCCCTTTCTTTCTCTGTATGTGCGATAGTCGGCGCGTTGCGAATGTTGTGATCACGGGATGCAAAGGATAATTTACGGAAAACTCCCAAATTACCAAGGGAAGCAACTAATTATACACATGAACAACAAAAGCAAAAAACAGATTCAATACAGATAAACTCCTATGCGGTTTGCTCATATCCTTCTTCTCCTGTGAAACCGTTCATGCGTCTTCTCTCTCTCTCTCTCTGTTTCTCTCTCTGAAGGTCCAAACTGGGGACGAAGCGCTACAAAGCCCTTAAAAGGGAGTAGTACGTGCGCTGGTGAATGCTGCGAAGTACGTTCATTCATCTTGCGCGCATGTTTCCCTTTCTCACGGAGCAGCAGTCAGGTCGCTTCCTCATCAGCGTGCACGCCAAGCCCGGCGCGCGAGCCTCTGCATTTGCCGGCGCTCTCACTCCTCAAAGCGGGGAGGTCGATCTTCGCATTGCCGCACCTCCTGTCGAGGGCCAGGCGAATGCGGAACTCATTCGATTTATGGACGAGGTGATCGAAGGCGGCCTTCACGAAATGAACAAGGATCCTGCGACGTTTTTCGATGGCACATCATACGCCCAGGTCGTTGCCGCAGACGCCGCTGCCGCTGACGCAGCACAAGGGACCGTGAATGGTATCACAGCGAATGGTGCGACAAAGGCAAAGAAGAAAGGCAAGGCGGCGGAGGCTTCGCTCAGCGTCGCCGCACGTCAAGGCAGAAAGAGCGATGCTGGGAGAGCCAATCAAGGGAAACGTGCGTCGGCTACTGCGCTCCCTGAGCGGGTTGAGGTGTCTCTGGTCCGTGGCGGCACATCACGCGAGAAAACGGTACTCGCATTGTTTCCCGGCACCCGGGCCCAGCTCCTTGCCATTCTTGAGAAAGCGTCGCAAGTGTGACCTGATGTGCTCCGTTTTTTTTTTTTTTTTGCGGGCATGTGTGCTTGTACGAAACATATGTTACAGACAGGCACCGCCGTTTTTACCGTTTTCTTTTTTCCTCCTCTCTGCTACCTTGTGAGGTGTATGCTGGGTGTCAGTCTTTGTCACTACTTCAACAAAGAGCAACAAACTATATCAACTCCAAAAAAAAAAAAAAAATTGTGCGCGCTCCTGATCATTTAGGCGTACTGTAGTCGAACTTTGGGGGTAAATCATTCAGTAAGGAAGTAGATGCTACTGAGACTCTTCCTGCCGTGCCCTCAACTTCATTGTAGACACCGCTGGAGAAGTGTGCAGAACACTTGCAATATTACGCCACGGCTTCTTCGGAAATCACCTCAATACAACTTCTCTTTTGTTGGTAAACCTTCATCTGACGCCTCTTCTGTTTCTCAATCTGAGGAAGAAGAATCTGCTTAACGTGCTTCCGCCATCGTTCTCGACATTGGAACAAACATTCTCAATTTTTTTTTTCTCATTACCCATTCGTCATCGCCCCTCAGAAGGTCTTGAACGCTGCAACGTAAGGTAAAGGTCACTCACCCCCTGTACAAGTTGCACATACATATTTATATACGGATAGCCCTTCTTATCTTTGTTTTCTGCTTTATTTTCTTTGTACCTGCTGACATTTTTTTTTTCCTGTGAATTGCTTCTGTCTCCTCGCTTTCTTTTCTTTTAATCTCTTCTGCATCTGCTCTTTTTTTTTTTTCCGCAGAGACCTTTCCTTTATAGAAATATTCACATAAGACACAAACTCCGCGGTTGCACTTCTTCGTGTCACCACAACCTATAATTCCAGCAAACAGCTGACTACTTTGTTTTGCCGTTGCTGTTGTGCGTGTTGGATCGAACCGCTCTTTGAAGCGCTTACCCTTCCTTAAGTCTTATATTCTTCGACAATCCTTCAAATAGGTACCTTTTTCTTTCCAGGCAACTCAGTCACACCTTCCAAAAAAAAAAAACTTGAAATAAAGAAGAAGATTAAACAACAACAAGAGCAAACAAAATGAACTACCAGGTGTTCAGTTATCTGCCAAGTACCTCTGCTGCCACAGGTGATCCATTAGCACGTCCGATTCGTGTTACTCCGTCCGCCCTTTCGCCGCTGCTCTACGCCATTCTCTACTCCATCGAGTTTCAGTCTCCCGTGGGTCCTCGCCCCGCCACACTGCGCGATCACTCGGCAGGGCGAAGCTCCACTGGTTCTGGTGCTGCTGGCAGTGGGAGCAGCGGCGGCGCCGCCGCCCCTTCCGCCGCCGCCCTGCTCACGTCTGCGGTGTCTGCGATGTCGAGCTTCTGGGGTCGGTCGTCAACCACCGCAGCAGCCACCGCGTCTTCCCAACAACAACAACAGCAGCAGCAGCAGCAACCAAAGACTGCCTCGTCTGCGTTTGGTGGAGCCGCTGGGTCTGCCATGGATAGCACCGCAGCTAACGCAACGTCTTCCCTTTCTCCGCCGCGGGCGTTGACGCTGGTGGAGGAGGCAGAGCTGAGCGCTCTCCAGCGGCAACACGAGCAGCCTTTCGTGGTGCCCGTCATTCAGGTGCTGCACAAACTAGGCGGGATACACATTACGGTCCGCGAGACACACAGCGCCACCATCACCACCGCCTACGCCCGCGCGATGGAGGAGGTGGAGATGATCGTGTCGGAGCATGAGCAGCGGATGACCCGGCAGTCCCTGCGCTCCACCTCCTTTCCAAGCCAGCCAGGTGCTGCGGCGTCGAGCGCGTCGCCGAGTACCACAACACTCATCAACAGCATTGGCACCGCCGCTGTTCCTGAATTGGCCTCGGCAAAGGAGGAGGCCACTGCCGACCGGTACCCGCGTACGCAGCCTATCGTTTCCCCGTCTTCGCCCTCGTCACCGTCGCGTTCGATGTTACGCATGGGCAGCCCTGCCTCCGCTGTCTCGGCAGCTGCGTGGGCCGCGAACGGGATGCGTGGCAGCGACAACACGACCTACCACACCGCCAGCTCCGGCCTCCGCATGGACGACTTCGCTCCCGGCCCAGACGAGGTGGGGTTGATGCTCTCGGTGCGCCTTCTGTCCAAGGAGGTGACGCGGTGGCGCATGACGCACGAGCGGCCCTTGGCGGAGTGGCGTTTTCCCATCATTCGCACCTCGAGCGAGCGCATGATGGTTCGCTCTCGTGCGCAGAGTCCCGCCTATGTATCATCTGCCGCCTCAAGTGCTGGGGGGCTTGGCTCGCCGGATGCGAGAGAGGCGAGCAGCGACGGTACCAACGCGGCGCATGACTTTGTGCTGGTGAACAACGCGGCGCAGATGCACCAAGTGCTCGAGTTCATTCTCAAGTCGAGCTATCAGACAACCAGTATGGAGACCTTCACTGACTTCACCTCAGGGGAGCTCGTATTTGATGCGCACGTGCAAGAGCGTCGCCGTTTCATCTAGTAGACGTTTTTGCTTTTGTTGTTGCTGTTACTGCCAGGCTTTTATAAACACAATTTAATGGTTTTGGTTGTGCTTTGCTCTTTGCTTGCGTTTGTTAGTTTCAATTGTATCCTTCCTGTACTCGCTGTGCTACCCTGAAAAGAAAGTGACGTAAATTACACGAAATCGAGGAATCCCATCTGCTCTTTAGCTTGCGCGTTACTCCTCGTAGCTTTGCATTGTGCTGTGCCTTGATCTGTTTCGTTGCTATCACTGAAGAGAAATGCAAAAAACGATGACACAATGAGCTGCTTGACAACGCCAGATTGGCTAGAAAACATACTTCTGTTAGCGCTGCCGGTGCATTCAACCTCAGCTAAACTCTTCTTTTTTTGGCGCGAAGCGTCTGCTCTCGTTCTTATCATCTCTTTTTTTTTTTTATCATCAAGAAGTGTGGGGCTCTCGAAAACAGCGACCACAAATTGCCTTTGCCTTCACTGCCGTATCATGGAGGAGAGCGATTGGGGCACGTTGGAAAAGGCGTGGTCCTCACGATCTCAACCGTGGCCACGCACCACACCTCTGCCGGAGCTTCTCGCGAATGCCGACAAGGCTGTGGCAGCCGCTGTAGACGCCCTCACAAAGGAGTACGAGAGCCTTGGTCTCAGCAGCGTGCTTCACAACGCAGCGCCACCGCCTGCGTCGTTGGTCTCCTCCGCTCCTGACTCCGAATCCCAGGCTCACACAGCCGCAGAAGAGCTGACTACGTCTTACGTCGACCGGGATGACGCGGACATCGGTGTGGTTGACTGGCAGCAGTTGTATAAGACGCTCTGCCTCATCCAGGCACCAATGGTCCGCTGCAGCCGTCCGGCCTTCCGGCAGGTGTGTCGGCTCTGGGGCACCGGGATCAGCTACACGCACATGCTCATAGCGGAGAGCTTCATCAAGTCCCCGCACGCGCGCCACGCCGAGTTCGCCACCTACGCGGGCGAGGATCGCCTTGTGGTTCAACTTGCCTGCAAGAGTGCGCCGGCGGCGGCGCAGGCGGCCACGATGGTGCGTCCGTACTGCGACGCGGTGGACTTGAATTGCGGGTGTCCGCAGAGGTGGGCCATAAAGGAAGGGATCGGATCTGCCTTGCTGGAGAAGCCCGAGCTGGTGGCGGACATGGTGCGCTCTATTCGCAACGCCACACCTGAGGGCAACGGGGACACGCCGCCGCTGCCGTGTGTGGTGAAGATGCGCGTGAAGGACGACATTCGCTGCAGCGTCGACTTCGCGCGGCAGTGCGAGGCGGCCGGGGCGGCGTGGGTGACGGTGCACGGCCGCACCCCGCACTGCCACCCGAGCGCTGCGGTGCAGTTCGAGGCGGTTCGCCACGTGCGGGAGTCCATTTCCATTCCGGTAGTCCTCAACGGAGGGGTGATTGACGTGAGTAGTGCGTTGGAGGCGGCACTGCGTACGGGGTGTGGAGGGCTCATGTCTGCCAACGGCTTGCTGGACAACCCGGCCATGTTCTACACCCAGACCGCGTCGTCGTCAGCGACCGTGGCGTTGACGTTTGGCGCCGCTGCTGGGGGAAGCTGGGCGGAGGAAGAGGAGGAGGCGGGAGCAGCGGCCGCGTCGCCCTTCACTCCACTCCGACCTGTGTCCTTTCTCTGGGCTCCGCACCGCGCCACGGGGAGCAGCGGGAGTCCTGCTGCGTCCTCCACCGTGTTCCGTCACACTGTTCCCGCCATGATCGAAACGGTGGTGACGCCTCGCGAGGTTGTCTCCGACTTCATGCGATGCGCCATTCGCACGGATCTGGCGGTGCCTACCACTGTGCAGCAGGTCCTCCGAATGGCGCGCATGTACGTCTCACCGGCGGAGCGAAATCATCTGGCGCTGCTGCGGTCGAACCTTTCGGTTCTTAACTGCTTAAAGGAGGTCGGCGTGTACGTTGAAGAGGGCCACATTGGAGTGTGTGATTGACGTGCTCGTATTTTGCTTTCCTTGGCGCCTTGAGTTAAGTTTCTGAACACTGCAGACTTTGATGGTACGCTTCTAGGTGGCTTAGCGCACACATCTGAGCAAGCAGGACATAAATATATTAAAGGAAGCATAACCGAGCAAACACGATTGTGCAACTCATTTTCTCCGCACAAATTTGGGTGACCCGCCCACGGTGGCGTTTCACTAACAAGCTTCATATATTCAGCTAGTGCTGTCTGTTTCCTTCTACTAGTGGAATTCAAGCCCTCACAGATTGAAAGGAGGATGTGCTGCTAACGTGGTAGTGAGCCCTGGCATTGACACCTGAAAGTTGCAGGTTTGTATCGCGCAAACAATTACCGAAACAGTTTATCCCCTGCGCTTTTCTCCCGCTGTCGCAACGTCTCCATGCTTTTCACTTCTTTTCCCTCTTGCCTCTCTCATCCACTTTATCGGGTCCTTTTCTCTTGCTCGCGCATCACATCGTTTTTGCACTTGTTACATCAGTTGCCCTTCGCAGAACTCATTTAGCGTTGGTGCAGCGTTCATTACGAGCTCCCTTTCTATTTTAGGTAGCTGGGCTGCATCTCACCTCATATATATATTTTCCCCCCTGTAGTGAAGGCCCTAGACCCTTCTCCTCACCTTAACTTCTGAAGACGATCTACAACTAGAAGCTGGGTTTTTTTTTTTTTTTTTTTACGGTATTGAGACTCCAACTTTTACATTTATGTTCTTCCCAATTCAATCCTTCCGGTTATTTCTTTAGTTTTGTTTCCCGCTGCAGCTAGGCTTCCACACAGCAAAACGGTCGAAACTCTTACATTGTTGTCTTTTCTTTGCTTCACTCTTTTCTTTCACTTGGGGATACCCAGCAGGCAGAACGCAAGCCATTTAGATCCTCTTTTTTTTTCCCGTTTCTCCGTTTACATACACCAAGGGGTGACTTCACATGCAGAGAAACATGAACTCTAGTCCCCCGCGGCTGCCACGATTGGGCGGGCACAAAAGCGCGCCAACGCGAAAGCCCTCTCCACCAACCACCGCGCCATCTGGTCCCACGCTGCTCGGCCCCTCGGCTCGCATCGAGCCTGCATGTGCATCAAGCTCGCCAGAGCGACCCTATATCGACGTCGGCTACGACGATGACGATATCCCCAACGCGCAGCAGCAAGTGCACCTCCTGTCCAGCCTGCGCGGCACAACACCGTCGACGCCGCACCAGCAGGCACCGTCGCCGCCTCGTCCAGGACGTCCGTCACCGTCGCCATCCCTCTCTTCCTCGTCGAATGTGGCGTCGCAGTCTTGGAAGGAGCAGGTGAGGAGTGAGGTGTTGCTTGGGCCGACACAACCTACTGCGTTTTTGTTTGTTGCCTCCCCAACGGCAGCAGCAGCAGCAGCAGCAGCAGCGGCATCACGTGACGAGATCTCCAGCGACGACGTTGATGACACTACCCAAAACAGCCCTGACGGGGATGGAGAGGCCGTCTCAGACAGCTTATTTCCGGCCATGCCGGCGGTGCTATCCACCAATCCAGACTTGGCGCTTGTGACATCTTCGCCGGGGGTGGTTCCCCTTGTGAGCATCCCAAGGAGTCCCGTCAGTGTGGCCAGCTCCATAGCAACGGACACGCCGCGCTCCATTCTGCGTCATCCTGGCAGAGAGCGCGACACGCAGACACTCCGTTCAGGCCGCAGGCGGATTAGCTTTGTCGACCTCTCGCCACTCCGCGACGACAGCCGCAGCCCTGATGAACGGCGCCGTATTCGCGAAAGCCTGAGCGGCGAGGACGACGACGACGATGATGAGTACGACTTTGCCGAACCACTGCTGCGGTACGAGACGGAGGCACCTCCATTACCCACGAGTACTTCTCCTCGCCATAGTGTCGGCGATAGGCAAGCACACACTCGCACTGCCACCGCAACCCCGCCCTCGCCTCGGACACCAGACCGGCATCGCTCCAACGGACACCACGCACCGCGCACGCATCACCGCTCTCCCTCATCATCGCCAGAGAGGCCTGTCGCGGCGGGGCGTTCGCCTACGCGCTCACCCCCGCGCGACGCGGCTGAAACTCGTCCACCCCGCGCGACCCAGAGCGTGGCAGCCGCGTCGGCCCCACCACCCCCGGAGGAAGAAAATGATCTCATCACTCTCGACGTGGCCTCCCCTCCATGCTTCGCGGAGCAGCAGCAGGCTCCACGAGCGGCATCCCCTACCGCCTCCCCGCTGCCGCAGCGCAGTCCGGATCGTAGCCGAAGAGCACACGACCGCGCTTCGCCGCGCCGGGGCGATTCTAACGGTCGCGAGGACGATGTCTTAACGCAGCCCCACACCCAAGGCCGTCCGTCGCACACCTCTGCGGCTTCCGCGGCGGAAGCATCGGCTGGCCGTCGCCCTCCAACGCGGCAGCGGTGGCCCTCTGACGCCTACGTTGATGAACCACCGACGGAGGTCAGCGTGACCCAACGCGCTTCTCGTGGCGGCGGACACCGAGAAAGTCTCGACCCGGAGGACGACATGGGGAGCAGCCAGAGCAGCCGAAGCGGAAGTGACATCAGTCAGCACAGCAGTAGCGATTATGAGAGCAGCGACGACGGCCCGTCTTTCCGCTACGAGACTCCTGTGAAGGAGCCACAGCACGCACGACGCGGCTCCGCCAGTCGCCCGGACGAGGCAGCAACTAACTGCGCGCGTACAGCATCGCCGACGGCAGCCTCCCCGTTGCAATCACCGCACCGGAACGAGCGAGCACGAGATCGCACGGCAAGCCCCAGTCAGAGTCAACCCCGCTCCCCCAGAAGCCGACTGCCCCAGCGGCGACAAAGCCGAAGTGCGAGCGAGAGTCGTGCGAGTAGTGTTGTGAGCAACAGCCCCAAGAGCGGCATCCACTACAGCAGCACCTCGAGCAGTCGGGAGCGGCCCATCCCGTCAACACCCCCGTCGCTAACCGATGTGATTGACAGCGGGGTGCGGCAGCGCCACAGTCTACGTCCCGAAGAGCGCACCAGCTCCTCGCTGAACCACAGCACGTTGCTGCCCTCGCCGGAGGAGACTAGCAGAGTCACCAAGCGCGGAGAGGTGGTGCCTGCAACTGGATCGAGAGAGGCGAGCTCTAACGGTTCACGCGGTCGGTCCCCGTCGACCATTACCAACCGCAGCTCTGGCCAGAGCTTTGCGGAAGAGACTGCACCTGCACAGCCGACAAACAAAAGAGCCGCTGCGACCGAGTCTCGTGCTGCGCAGGAGGAAGAGCCTAAAACGTCGCACCGACTCCACGATATGGGTGAACTGCCACTTCCGCGATCATCAAGCTCACGCCACAGCAGCGCGGACAGCAGTCCCGCGAAGAAGGCTGAGCCGGCCGCGCATATTCAACAGAAGGCAGCGATCTCTCGCAAGAAGAAGAAGATTGAAAGAGAAGAGCCACAAGTGTACGTTGATCCGCTTTTGAGGGAGCGCCAGCACCGCCACGAGGTCGCTCGCCAGCAGTCTCCTACACATCAAACTAGACGAGCACCGTCGAGCGAAGCAGTGGCGTTCGCAGCGGAGGACGGCGTGCGCACAACTACATCTCAACCACACAGGCGACATTCATCCCATCGCGCCTCTCAGGGCAGCCACGACGAGCACGGCGGGGCGGCCTTTGAGCCTCTCAGCTTGCGCGACATCATGGCCCGACACGACTCGCCGGAATCCAAGTCACAGAGGCCCCTTTCGCCGAAGCAGTCGTCACGTGCTGCCTCTGTTCGGTCAAGCAGTCGTCACGAAAAGACAGAGCACACCCGCAAGCAGGCAGCGCGTCCGATTTTGCGTGAGGCCGGGCCGGCGAAGGGAAAGACCGCGCCAGACACAAACGCTCGTGCCACGGCATCGACGAGAAGCTCTTTGACGAGACACAACGAGGAGGCACTATCGGAATCGTCGCGGCTGTCGAGCGGGGGCGTACCAGCTGAGGAGCTTGTCTGGGACGCACCGACGCCAAGGTCGCGTGCGGGCAGCAGCTCCCCTCCTCTGTCTCCGTCTCCTTCCTCTACTGCCTTGGCCACCGATGCTACAACTCCTGGCGGGCACAAGGTGTTTCGCAAGAAGCTGGTAGTGGTGGTGCGTCGGCGGAGGAGCGGCGCGGCGCCGTCAGAGGACGACCCGGTGACGCAGATGTCAATGGTGCCGTACAGGGAGGGCTCGCCAGCCGTTAAACGGGCGGAGGAGCGCCAGGCAGCAGTGCGCCGCCAACACACGCCACCCGACAGCGGCGCCGCAGTAAACAGCGCGGGCACTGGCAGCGTTAGCGCCATCGGCGCCGTGTCCGCGTCTACCGCCGCCGGCGCCGCCCCGCTAGAGCGCCTCATCGATCACATTCAACCAGGTCGAAAGTCGCTGGTGTCGTCGCGGCGCACCACTCGCAACACGCAGATTCGCGAGGAGCGCGTGGGTGAGGTGTGTGACGGAGACGGCGAGGACTCGATTGCGGAGGAGGACCGTCGGAGATTCCGGCGTGCCTTGTCCGTTATCTCGTCGCGCAGTGCGAGTCGACGCTCCTCTGTTACGCCGACGGCACGGTCGCGTCGCTCGCGTTCTGGCAGCGTTATGACAGACCCTCCGCTGCTGGTTAAAGCTCCGCAGGAACAAAACCACCAAAACTGTAGCAGCGAAAAGGCCGCGCCACGCCCGATTCACGCTAGCGCTAGCGAGCACCCGTCTGTCATAAAGGCGAGACAGCCACGATCGTCGTCGGTGACCTCAGCGCATCCGACGCCAACATCGGTTGCGGTAGCTGCGGAAGAGAAGATGCCGAAAGGCGTAGCCGATACAAGGACAACACGGAAGGACGAGGCCACCATGACACCTTCGCGGCATCGCCATCGACATGTATCAGTCTCCCATCGCGGTGCCGCTGAGACGGGCTCGAGTAGGGCGAGGCGAGCGAGAAGCAGCAGCAGTACCAATTTAGCCACCGCCGAGGCGCACCGCGGCACCTCGGAGGAGCGGAGACGACGACAGCAGGCACTTTCAGCTCCCCAAAGCGCTCTTCCGGACGCTCCCTATCGCGCCACCCAGAACGATGAGTCCTATTTCGGTGCCGGTCTGGAAAATGAAGTCGCAGAAGTGAAGGCTAGGGCAGCACCTCGAATCGGTATCACCTCCGTCAACATGCCGCTTCTTCCGCGGCTGCGCTTGGCGGCAGACCGAGACGGCAGTGCGGATGTGCACGGCGTGACGGCATGGTCTGCATCTGACAGCGACGGCGACGGCATCACTGATAACGCAAATCGTATTGCTGCTGCCCCTCGCAGCAGCTCGAAGCGCCAGCGGCTACTCCTGATGCAGGCAAGTGCAACCCAGATGGACCGATTCGGTCCCGTGACGGTGAATGACAAGGGAGAAGCGAATATTTCTCCGGCCGAGGCAGCACCCATTGTACGCCCGCTTACCGGCAGTGACGCTGCGAGCAATACTTCTCCACGGCAGGCGCGGACGCTGGCGGAGAATCCGGCGATGGTAGCTGCTTCTACCGTTGGTGACGGTAATGTTGGTAGTGCTCAAGCAGGAATCGACAACGCGGCGCTCCACAACGGCGGCTTTGCAGGTAGAGTTGGACTGCCCGCGGCACTAGAGCCAGACGACGGCAACGACGAAGCCCCGGCGTCCTTTGTGAAGCGAGTGAGCTCGCCAGCGTCGCGAAGTTCCACACGACGGGCCTCGCCGTCCGCCACCAATGCGCGCTTCGTAGAGCCCCTCGCATCGACGAAATCTGCACCAACTCAGATGTTTCCAGGTGCTGGCCAGCAAGTCGTTGCGCCGCCTTCAGCGTTCTTCCAGCCGTCGCCCTACATGGCGTCGTACCCGTCTCCAGCGGCTGCCTCGCCGTATCCAACCGTTGGTGCCTTATCGCAGCAGGCGACGTCCTCTGCCGGAGTGCCGCTCTTCGTACCGACGCTCACGGTAGACAACGTTTCGCACCTTTCACAGGAATGGCAGTCAACACTGCGTGAACGCACCGGCAAGGCCAAGCAGGACGCGATGGAGCAGTTCTTGATAGCCTCCGCCGAGGCCGGTGCAGCCTCAACGCTGAACAGCGGCTTTGCGCAGACCCCAGCGCCATTTGGTTTGGGGAACGGGATGCCCAGCGCTTCAGGTGCCGCTCCTCTCAACGCATACGGCAACTTTGCTGTGTCTGGTGTGGCTGCTGGCGTGCCATCGGAGTGGGATCAGCGGCGCTGGCCGTCGCAGCTCCAGCCTGGGTTGCCCGCTGCTGAGTTTTACGGGCAGCAACAAGCACAGATAAAGCATGTTGCGAACACCGCAGCTGCCATCTCCGCCGTCCCTCTGGCAGCACAGGTGTCCCCGCCCCGACTTCTCCCACAGGCCTTCTGGGAGGCAGAGCGGGAGGTGCGGCAGGAGGATGCGCGGGCAGCTGCGGTGCGACGAGCCAAACAGGCCAGTCCGCCTTCGTCCTCGACGAAGCAGAAAGCTTTGATTCCAGCGCAGCGGGCAGATCCGTCTGTTCGGTCACTATCAGGACCAAAGGCAGCTGCGGCGAAAGAGTTCTCTACTTCAGTGACAACGAAAGATGCGGCGCGTGGGCGGTCCTCCCTAACTCATCCTCCCGCAGACGCCTTCGATCTTGTGGAGGGCAGCGAGGCCGCACGCGAAGGCACCAGCAGCTCCGCGTCCAGCATCGATGATCATTCCATCAAAACAGCCGACGAGATCCAGCCGCTTGCGCGGCAGCGCTCTCGCGCCACGCGCAGTCTTACCCCACCCACTGCGGCTGCCCTTGCGTTCGAGCAGTCGCCACCCCGTCACGACCGCCAGCAGCGTTCTTCGCAACTGTCCCCGCCTCAGGATAACGCGATCGAGCCTCTGCCGACTGCAGCCGCCATTAAGCCCAAGGACAAGACGCGTCGCACCGAGGAGAAGATGTCTCGCCGCGCCGCCGCTGCAGCGGCTATCGCCTCGGCGTCAAGTGGCCGGCGGCGCTCGGGTGCACCAGCCAGCACCGCGTTCACGATAACGGAGCCCACAGCAGAGAAATTGAAGTCAAAGGTGGCGCCAGCCAAGGAGGATCGCGCGCGGGACAGTCGACACGCCAGCCAGCATGCGGCCGATCGCCATGACCGCGCGGGTACCGCAGGCGTCTCTTCTAGTGCGACGCGTTCAAAGGAGACACCGAGGAAGGACCCGAAGAGGAAAGAAAAAGATGAAAAGAAAAAGAATCGACGAAATGCGTCGCAGGAGAGACGGCATCGCGAGAAGTTCCGTCGCCACCGCAGCTCCTCTACCGCAGCGTCGTCTTCGTCCGCCGCGTCCTCACCTGCTCCGCCTTTTTCGATTCCGGATGTTTTCAACTTCGCGCCGAACAAGTCTGAAGTAGACGATGCTAGTGATATTGACAGCGACATGGCCACCTCGATGGAGTTCCAGCTTTCTCGCCTACTGCTGCAGCGTGAGAGGACCGTCTCGAATGCGCTGGCGGCGTTACAGCAGGAGCGAGACAGCGCCGAGGCGAAAGAAGTGGCACGGCGGAAGCAGAAGGAGGAGAAGGGAAAGAAGAGCCACCGCGAGCGTCCTCATCGCCACCGCAGTGCAAGTACCGCCAGCAGCAAGAGTGATCGACACAAACGTAGATCGAGAGAGGAAAAGGAAAAGGCGAGAAGAAGGGAGAAAAGGGAAAAGCGAAAAGAAGAGAAGAAGAGAGAGGAGGAGGAGAAGCATCGTGCACCGTCTGCGGAAAAGAAGAAAGCGAAGAGGGGTTCGGGGCGCAAGGAGAAGCACCACCGCTCCAAGTCTGTATCGCAGTCCGAACCGCTGCCGCTGCCTCCACCGCCGCGAGAGCACCACGTGTGGACCGAAGATACGTATCGAGCGCGCGACCGCGCAGAGGGTGTATCTGGCGAGAGTCGGTACTCCTCCCCGTCCTACGAATCCATCGGTGCGGCTCGCAACGACGGTGCTGCGGATGCGGCCACGTATCGTACTTCTCCACGTGATCGCTTTCCCAGCAGGTTCTACCGTGCGGTGGGAAGCGAGCGGGAGACGAAAGGGCCAGAGTATAGGGATCCATCGGCATCGGCCCGCTCGAACTTCCGCAGCCGCAGTAACGGCCTGGACAACAATCAAGACGCGCCAGCGAGCCGCTATGGTGCAACGCCGTACAGCGCTTACCGGAGGGACCACATAAACGACGAAGGCTTGTCGGCCTCAAGGTATTCGCGGCGAGGCGGGTACACGCCGCCACCCACCTCACGCTGGGCTGACACCCCACGGCGCTCCTTCGAAGATGCCATCCCATCCCCAACTGCGACCTCAGCTGCAGAAGAGTTTTATCACCGTACAAGTCGCACTGCGCGGCCGTCAACGCACTGGGAGGATTACGTTCGCACTGCCGAGCGAAACGACCGCAGAGGCTCGAGAGAGGACGCCACCGCCGCCCCGCCACTTTCTGCATCCGCCTCCTCGCGTTACGCGTCTTTTGGGCAGCGACGGCAGAGTGTTGGGGGTGACAGCAACTCAACCAGCCCGAGGAATACCGCTACAAATCGCTATCAGCCTCGTACGCCATCCTTTTCTACGGCCTCGCGGTACACGCCATCGCACACGAACCGCGCGGAGGCCTACGATGACATGGATGACATCCCAAAGCGGAGCTACTTTAACGACGATGCCGTCCCACCGGCGCCATCGACTACTGATAGAGCAGCAGCCAGAACGCAGCCGCCACCACCGCCGCCAGCGCCAGCGCATCACCGACAAGGACAGCGCACCGCCACCGCAAGGGCGAAGAACGATGATGATATTCTCGTCTCTACACCGTCGCAGGACGGTGATACTGACCGCGAGAGCTCTTACGACTACTGGGAAGATCGTGTGGGCCGACGCACGCAGCTACGCCGCGGCGCGCCACCACCGCCGCCTCCCAGAGACTCGTTGAATAGCAGTACGCGAGCGCCGTCCACGGCCGATCCAGCCACGAGGAACGGTGGCGTTGGCAACGGTGTCTTTTCGACCTCGCCAGCTCTTCCAATAGCGACGGAGCACACGGTGACGGACGCGCAGTCTGCGCACGATTTTGCGGAGGGTGTCAAGGACATTCTATGTGCTCTACAGCGGTACAAGGATCAACAGTAGTCATCGAGGAGCAGCGGTGGAAGACACCGCGGGACTCATTGGTCTCTCTATTTCACTGAGCCGCTTTTGGGTATGCTGACACTTTTGCTGGTTCCATTGTCACAGAGGAAGGCTTATGGACAAAGTGTGTGTCTTTTTCCGCGTCGGCTTGTTTGTTCTTGTTCTATTACTTACAACCGCGGTTTTTTCCAATAGGGGCGTTTGCATTACATTGATAGAATGTATTCATTATGTCTTGGTTGCGCACGTTCCTCTTGAATCAATTTTCTGAGTCTCCTTTTGTCATTAGAGATGTCTTTTATTTGTTGTTTCTTTCTTAGACGGCCAGCTGTTTACTGCCGCTCCGCTTTTTTATTTTGTTTTATCGCTCGTTCGCCGTTTATCATAGACATGCAGCTCTTTTTTCTCTCAATTTGCTGAAAACATACAAATAAACAAAAAATGACGTACCAAATCGCTCTTTGTTTGCAACCTGTGTTTGCAAACGAGCAGGTGCTTCAGAGGGACGTGTGACGTACATTACAAGACACGTACCGCTGCTTTAAACTTCTCCGTGCGCTTTGATCTTGAAGACAAAAACGTGAAACATAAAACAGAGTTGAATCTCCCTTAGAGGATGGTGCAGCCAAGAAGGAGCTTGGTGCGAAGCCTTCTCCAGTAGTCCTCGCTCCCTGCTATGTCCTTGAAACAACCTCTCAGACTTTTTTTTTCCGGCTGCTCACTCTCTCTCTCTCTTTTTTATCTTTGTATCTTTCCTTCCCACACAACCAAGCTGAGCATCACGGAAAATAGTTCATCCACGGAGCAACTTATACGTATCTACACGAGCGCAGAAGCACGTGGCAGTCTTCGCTCCTCTGACAATTTTATCCCCCTCCCCCTCTCGGTGATCTTTATTGGCACACGTAGCATCAGTGAGAGGCGTAGATTACAGGAATTTATTTGCAAATATATATTTTTCTGTGCTACTGCTCGCCGCAATTTTCTCGGAGCGGAGAAGAGCAACGGGACTTCAAAAGGAAGCGACTATAGAGAGAGCCCTCAAGATATTCTACACATCATGGCAGCGGTTCCATTTAGCGAGGAGGACCTCCACGAGTTGTACACGTGGGTGGACGAAATTCCGATCTCGCGACCTAAGCGCAACATCGCCCGTGACTTTGCTGATGGCTGCTCCGTGGCCGAAATTCTCAAATTCTTCTTCCCGAAGCTGGTGGACTTGCACAACTATGTCCCTGCCATGTCACACACCAAGAAGCTAGACAACTGGAACACGCTCAACACGAAGGTGCTCCGAAAGCTCTACTTTGAGGTTCCCCCAGAAGAGGTGGAGGACATCGTCTCCGCCGTGCCAGGTGCCATTGAGCGCTTCCTGCGAGCACTCCGTATGAAGATCGCCCAAATCAAGCGCCGGCGTGAAGAGATGCGTGCCACCGGAGAGCTGCAGGCCTACGAGCAGGAGCACTTCCTTGACGCTCCCATCTCCGCCAACGGCAGTGTTGGTGGAAGTCGAGGCACGTCAGCCGCCCCAGCGAGCGCGCGGGAGCGCAAACTTTCCTCGCCACGCAGTGGTGGTGCACACCAGGCTGCTCCTTTGCCACCACCACAAGCACCATCTGCACCGCCACAAGCTGCGCGGCAGCAGCAGCAACAGCAGCAGCGTCAGCCGAGCGAGGAAGTAAAGAACCTTGGCCACCTTGTTCGGGAAAAGGAATACACCATTCAGGAGTTGAGGGAGACGGTGTCTATCTTGTCGGAGAAGATCGTCAAGCTAGAGGAGCTCGTGCGGGTGAAAGACGAGAAACTGCGGCAGTATCGGGAGAAGTTCGGACGCATGCCGGCGTAGCATCGACGTTTAGATCGATACGTGCAAGGAAAGATAGAAGGCGGACTCAAAAAAAAAAAAAGCAGAGACTTTTAGTTGTGTACTCTTTTTTTTTTTCTAATCAGGAGTGTGTGATCGCTCATTTGCACATGCTGACGCACTGTAGCGAAAGCGTGTCCTCACCTTCATTGCTTCTGTCCCCTCTCTCTCTTCTTTTGTATTTTTCGTTATTTGGTTGTGTCCTGCCCACAGTCTCACAGACGACAACGATTTCTTGGAAATCGCCTTTGGAGTCCGAACACTGCACTGTGGAGAGAGGGGACGCAATATATCGGAGTTGTGTTGACGTTGCGCTTGACTTGTGATTGCCCCTCGCTCTATTTTGTTTTCTTTTCTTTCAATCATTGTACTTTTAGAAAGGCGAGCGATCTCTTTTATACTCATCTTGTTGCGTTTGCTTGCGAGACGCTCATGTTTTGGTTTGCTGACAAAGACTTCAGTCTGCCTTTTGGTGGCACACTGAAAGAAAAAAAAGTACAACGCCAACAACAAAATATAAAAGAATAATAGTGAACAACTGTACTAAGTAGCAGAGCAGCAACAACAGCCGTGCTGAAATGCAGAGACTACACCACGCTAGAAGAACGATGACGCGTTTAGCGTACAACGTGTTTTTATTTTTAGCGCTGTCGTTGGTATGCTTTGTAAAAAAAAAAATCCGCGTTTTCTGTGTTCTTGTTTCCGCTGCTCTCTATTTTCTGTATCTTTCCTCAAATGTAGACTCACTTAAAGTGAAATAGATGCTTTCTTCTTGATGTCTTCCTCTATGAATTTCTTCGTTGTCGTTCTCCTCCTTTCTCATGTGTTCTCATTTTACTCGCCTGTTTTTCCACTCTCGCAAACACCCGTTGCGTCTGTCCCGCTTTAAAATAATAAATGTATACATATATTATTGTCTCTTTCATCCTTGCGTGTCTTCTGTACGTTTTCGAAGGTCTGAATTTTTGCGCACGCTACAAACAAGCAAACAAATTAAAAAAAAAAAACGCGAAGCTGCTTGTAGGGAAACAAGCCGGCTTCTCCTGTCTCTTTTACGTTACCTGTTTGATAATTAAGCCTAATACCGCTTCTTCTTTCATTTCATTTTTTTCTCCTTTCTCCTCAGCACACTGAAGCGAATTGCGAGTGTGGCTTCAGCCGCAACTTTGAACGTGTGCGCGTCACATAGTGTCGCCCATCCCTCTCGTCTCCTGCAACGGCATTCACCCATAAAGCCTTTAATACAGAAAAAAGAAATTAAGACTTAAAAAAAGAAAAAAAGTTGGAAAGAAACGCATAAACGCGCATACCGTTTCAGTACAACCTGTTTTTTTTTTTTCTTGAAAAATACAGCTGCTCATTTGTGCTTAAACGGCCCCACAAAGGAATCTGAGAGCGCAAAAATGAGCGCTCGAATGCAAGTTCCGCTCTCGCAGCGGCGACACACAAACATCGCCGTTGTGCGCTATACAAAGAACGGCGTCAAGCTTGAAATTGCCTGCTATAAGAACAAAGTGATCTCCTACCGCAGTGGCACGGAAACGCGGCTGGATGAGGTGCTGCAGGTGGAGCGGATCTTCACGAATGTCGGGCGGGGCCACCTCGCAGCAGAGAAGGATGTGCAAGCCGTCTTTGGTGATGACATGACGGAGAAGGAGGCCATTGAGTTCATGCTCGACCACGGCGAGCTGCAGGTGGCGCAGCAGGAGCGGACGGCCGAGGTAGATGAGATGTTCAAGGATATCGCCATCATCATCTCCCAGAAATGCGTCAACAGCAAGACGCACCACCCTTTCCCCTCTCAGGTGATCGAGCAGGCGTTGCGTTCCATCGGTGCGGCTGTCAAGCTGGACCAGCCGGTGAAGAAGCAAGCCCTCGGCCTTATCCGCTCGCTGATGGAGGCTGACATCATCCCCATTGCACGCGCCAACATGAAGATCCGCTGCACCACCCCATCCGCCGCGGCGCTAGACACGCTCCGTGCGTGGTGTGGTGAGAACGACGTCGACATCGTGGAGAAGGACCCTGCTGCTGGCCAGGCGGGCACACACTCTCTCCTCCTCCTGATGCAGCCCAGCCTCTTCCGCGAGCTGGACACCTTTGTGAAGGAGGAGCTGCCACCCGGCAGCGCAACGCACATGATTGATGCGGCGGTGACGGAGGTGGGCGACAGCGACCTCATTTTGGACGCCGGCGCGGTGTCACGAGCCAACGCGCAGCACGATGGCGCCGGTGGGGCGGCGGCTGCGACGGCGACGACTTCAGTCTCCTCCGGCACCGCTGGTAGGCGTGGTGTAGGCAGGATGGGTACCACCAGCAGTGCCGGCAGGGAAACGGACAAGGCCTCGAGTGTGAGCAACAGCGCGGAGGGCGGTGGTGGTCGGCGGGCGAAGAAGGGCGGTGCGCGGAAGAAGGGCCGCAGTGCCCAACACAGCAGCGATGGCAGCGAGGAGGACAGCGACGATGAGGCGAAGAGAAAGGGACACACCCGCGGCCTCGCGGCGGGCCCGGTGGATGCGCTTTCCGCGGAGCTGCAGAAGCTGCGCGTTGACGATGACAGTGACGGGGATGACGGCGCCAAGGGCGGTCGTGGTGGCAAGGGGAAGAAGAAAAATAAGAAAAATGCTGCTGCTGGTGCTGCGGCTGGTGTCAAGAAAGGCCCGTCGGCGCCACCGGTTGCAGATGAGGATGACGATGATGATGACGGTGGCCGCAAGGGAAAGAACAAGAAGAACAAAAAGAAAAAGGCTGCTGCTGCGGTGCCGGAGAAGGCAGAGCCCGAGGTGGAGGAAGCCTTTAGCGAGAGTGATGAGGAGCTCATGGTGAACCGGAAGCAGCGTGCGAAGAAGCAGCAGCAGGAGGCGCACCAGGACGGAAACAACTGGGGTGATGAGGAGGAGTTTGATTATGGAGAGGAAGAAGAGGAAGAACATCAGGAGTAAAGTATAAAACATACATAAAAAAGAAAGGCACTATATTTCTCCACGTGGCTCGCTTCTGCTCCCGTTCCGGTGCCTTTCACTTTTCTATGTTTATTTACGCAGCGAAAAAAGGCAGACCGTGTCTGCTGGTCTTGTTGCAGTAGTGCGTTTCAAACATCATTAAAGCGCTCAATAGGGTTGCTTTAAGACGTGCTCGTATAAATAAAAAAACTCGTCAGCTACTTACTGTGTTTTGTTGTTGACACGGGAGAGATGTAGAGCTCTGCACTTCGCCGCCCTCATCGCAAGAAGGGGAATGAAAAAAAAAACAAAAGAGGCAAAAGGAAACCTTCTATTTACCAAATGAGGTTTTTTTTTTTTTGCTTGGTACATAAAAAATGTGTTATTTGTGTTCGCGGCTGTCAGCGTCTACGCAATACACCTGAAAATGTAGAGCACCAAAAGTGCAGCGCAGAAGGGAAGTGAAGTGATTGGCATCTGCCGTCTTAACTCAAGTTTTTGAAAGGTAAGGCCTTCTTTTCAATTGATGAAACACAATCTTTTTATTGTTGTTGCTTTTTCTCTCTTCTTTTCTTTGCACGAAACTGGGTCAACAACGGCTACCTCAACTCGATGTGTCCAGCCTTTCGCCTTCGTCACCAATTGCTCGGGGGATTCGCATCAGTCGCCCCAATATTCACACACAGCTCGCGGATTAGAGAACACGTTGCGTAACACTTCTTTCACGTTTTAACTAACATCTAAATAAGATACTCGTAACATCACCAAGTCTTAGCGGAATGGACACATCGTGCTCAGCGCGAAAGCGCGAACGCTCCCTCACGCCATCAACTGCACCAACACACGAATATTCGGTAACAGCTCACCATCCCTCCGCAGAGGCGCAGTGGGCGAGTGTGATGGACAGATTTGCTGCCGCGCGGTGGCGCCGAGGCTGCCTGTGGCTTCCACTTGACAGCGTAGCGCTTTCTCACTCGACGAGTCCTCAGAGCGGCGCAGAGACAAGACTACTCAGCGGCGACGCGAGGACCACGTCAAAAACTCAAGAAGAATGTACGCTGTCTCCAGCGGAGCAAGCTACGCACTACATTCCTCTCAATCCATGGAAGCTGCTTCAACGCATGACGGAGAATGGTGAAATGGACCGCGGTATCAATGTGTCCCCTGGTGTTCTGGCGTCACCGCTGGCTGCTAGAGGGCCGCCCGTGCTGGTGCCACCGCACAAGTGGAATGCGTATTGGGAAGCCTTCTCGGTGAACTGCGCTGAAGAGCTGGAGACGCTGGCGGCGTTCTTGAAAGAGCCAACAACGAGCTACCGGCGTGTGCTTCTCACGCTGATTTCAACTGCAGTGGTGGTTCCTCTTGACTCCGAGAAAGGCGCCGGCATTGTGGAGGTCGGCCACCACGCAGAGACAGATAGCGGTATAATTAAATTGAAGACGGATGTAGGAGCTCCGTGTAAGACCACTCCATCGGCTGAGGAGCTCGCTTCTCTCTTGGTGAAGGAGCTGCACGAAGAAACTATTCTGGTCTCCGGTGACCGTCCCAGCTGCACCGCCCTGTCCTCTCCGTCGGCTTCACACTCGGGAAGTATCTCACCACGCTGCTCTCATGGCGAAGGACAGCGCGACGGCGAGGCTTCTTCATCGAAGTCTCGGTCCTCGACTCCCTCCTCCGCATCGTACTCCTACTCTTCGTACTCTTCCTACAGCTCTTCGTGCAGCAGCCACAGCTCGTCTGCTGAGGAAAGGGCAGCGGCAATGACATTTCCTGCGCTTTCGACGGTGCTGGATGACGTCCTCTTCACCCACGCGCACCGTTTTGGCGCTGTGGAATTCATCGAGACTCGCCACAGCAACGCCGGGACCGGCGGTGGTGTGCACACGTTTGTCAGCGTGCAGTTCACCACTGCTGAGGCGGCTGGGCTGTTCTACCGCTGGGCAGATGGACTTGGTGTTGAGCAGATTGTTCAATCGTACTGGCAAGACAGGCAGGCGGCTCGCCCGTCTCGTGCGAGGCCGGCCCATGGAGACAACGAAGAAAACAGCACGAATGGCACTGCACAGCACCTCAAACACACCATCGACAAAACTAAGAATTCTAGTGGCCAATACAATCGGCACGACGCCGCCGTTTCGGAGGATGAGGCGCGGGAGGATGCATGGTGGAATGCTTTTCAGAAACGGGTCTCAGAGGGAAGACTCCAGCTCGTGTCAAAGCTGGCACCGCATGATACACGAAAAGCCACTACGACTCTTTTATTGGGCCCGAATGTAATGGTGTCCACTCCCCTCGTCACAAGCCTCTTCACCGGGCTGTTTTGCGCAAATCACGCCGAGTACGATCGCGCCACGCGCGGCTTCCTCATCGACTTTCCTGACGCTGCAGAGTGCCGCTTGGCGCTACACGCATTGCAGTGTTCAATGTGGACGGTGTTTAATATACCCTTGAGTTACCGATGAAAGTCGTATTTTCACATTCGGTGACTCTTCACCTGCTACAACAGCAAATAAAAACCACGCTGCTAGCTCTGTCCACATTTACGCGATGCAACTGGAGGAAGAAGCAACGTCAACGTCAATCAGATCCCATAGACCGACCGTTGACAGGCAGCACCACAGCATCAGGAACCTCTCAACACTAAATCTCACATTATCAAGAAAATAGGTGTGCGACTCCTCACTTTTGATCTTACAGCTACCACTGACTAACGCTGACTAGCACTCCAACCATCAGATTAGTTATCTGCGCGAAATCGTTGTCAACCGAAAAGAAAAAAGGAGAGACATGGCGCTTTCGCCCCTCCCACTCAACGCAAGGTCAGCGGAGTGCTGCTTGTGTGCACGGCGACCGCTGGCACTTCTCCTCCATTCACAACCCATCTCTCTCTTTCCCTCTCGCATTGTTTATTCCTTCTCTTCTTCCTTCCCACTTCCACTCCCTTCCACCTTTGTGGCGCTGCATTGGCGTATGTGTGTGTGTGCCCCTCCTGTCGTTGACCACCGCAGATTTGAACACCAGTGCTTCCCTTCACCTCTCACCCCACCCACTTCACACTCACCCCCACCACTTCTATCACTTGTACCAGCGGTGTCTCTTTCGCAGTCTCTGCCTCTCCTCCCCAATTGCCAATTCGACATTGTGCTTCTCCTCTTCGATCACCCCCACCACAACGCCGCCCGTCCTCACTCTCTGCACGGCCGTGCTTCTCGCGTCGCTCGTCCTCGCCCTTGTGCTCGCCGCTACCCCGCACCACCCACTCACGAACCCCCGCACACCCACCGCGCCTGCTGCCATGGCCGCCCCCATCTCCGCGACTGCGCCGACGAAGGTGATCCGTGAGGTGTTCACGCTGGGCCGCACGCCCTTCAAGACCTTCGACCCCTTCCTGTTCTGCGTGTACCACAACGACGCGTATCCGGCGAGCACGAAGGACTCGCTGGGCCCGGACCCGAAGCTGCTGCGGCACCGCGACATCGGCTCCGACTTCAGCTACGAGGATGGGTGGAGCATGTACCACGGGTCGACGGTGCCCGGCTTCCCCGCGCATCCGCACCGCGGCTTCGAGACGATCACGGTGACGCGGGCCGGGCTGGTGGACCACTCGGACAGCGCGAAGTGCACGGCGCGCTACGGCGAGGGCGACACGCAGTGGCTGACGGCTGGCGGCGGCATCCAGCACACGGAGATGTTCCCGCTGCTGCGCTCCGACCAGCCCAACACGCTGCAGCTGTTCCAGGTGTGGCTGAACCTGCCGCGCAAGAGCAAGATGTGCGACCCCTACTTCTCGATGTTCTGGAAGGAGGAGACGCCGCTGGCGGAGCTGGCAACGCTGCCGCTGCGCACGGGCGGTGCTGTGCCTGCCGCGAAGGCGGTTGTGAAGGTTGTCGCTGGCGACCTGTACGACGTGTCGCCGTTGCCGCCGCCGCCGGACAGCTGGGCCGCTGCGCGCGAATCGGACGTGGCGGTGTGGACCATCGACATCCCTGCCGGCGCAGCGGTGACGCTGCCTGCTGCCCGCGGCGGCGCGTCGTCGAACCGCGCTGTGTACTTCGTGAAGGGCGGCAAGCTGGAGGTCGGCGGCGGTGAGGCCGTGGTGGACCCGATGACTGGCGCGCGCGTTGCGGCGGACGTGCCGCTTGTGCTGGGTGCTGTGGGCGAGCCCGCGGAGGTGCTGCTGCTGCAGGGGCGTCCCATTGGCGAGCCGGTGGTGCAGCACGGCCCCTTCGTGATGAACACGCGCGAGGAGATCCTGCAGTGCTTCGCGGACTACCGCCGCACGGAGTTTGGCGGGTGGCCGTGGGGGAGCAGCGACCACGCGCACCCCCGCGACGCGCCGCGCCACGCGGTGCACATGGGTGGCCGGAAGGAGTTCCCGCCGAACAAGCCGGACACGTCGGCGACAAAGCCGCCCGCGAAGGAGTGAGTGCGTGCAGCGCGCAATTGTGTGCTTCTACGTGTTCTTCTTTCTCCCTCCCCCGCTTGGCACCCGTGCCTTGTTCTGTTTATGATCTCCCCTATTGTTTCCCAGGAGGTCTCTCTCCGCCTATTCACCCCTACACTCACCCGGTCTCGTACCTTCGCTTTCTGATGTTTCGCATTTTCTTTTACTTTTCTTTATTATTATTATTATTCTCACGTGCGCGCACGCACGCGTGAA
This sequence comes from Crithidia brevicula, assembly GCA_030849845.1. Classification (NCBI taxonomy): domain Eukaryota; phylum Euglenozoa; class Kinetoplastea; order Trypanosomatida; family Trypanosomatidae; genus Crithidia; species Crithidia brevicula. The sequence goes on along the minus strand of JASAOD010001992.1, from coordinate 52,112 downwards.
TGTCACCCCGCCCCGCGCGTCTGCGCAGGCGCAAATCTACTGCAGAGCGTCTTTGCAGTTCACAATTCACCTCGAGCGCTCCTCGCTCTGCTGACCCGACTGCCTGCCTCTGGTGGCGCACCGCCGTAGTGGACGGAGGCGAGGGGCGAGGGCGGAAAACTCTCGCCCCGCGACGCACGCGTGACCCACAAGCCTCCGCTGTGTGTGTGCCTCCTTTCATGGCCCTCGCCCCTCCCGCGTGTGTTCTTCCCCCATGCCCTCTTCTTGTCTCCCTGCGGACGCTGTAGGCCTGTGTGCTGCGACGGAGCCAGTACGGCACCTGAGCAGCGCTTGCCCGCCACTCTGCGGAAGGCATGGGAGCGCCGCTGTTGACCAGAGGCAGCGTCGAACACTGTCTTACTGATTTATTTCAAGTAGTATGACTATTATTATTATTATTATTATTATGACTATTATTGCTGTTTTGTGTTTTTCAAGAATAAAAGTTTTTATTGTCTCTTCTCTTCTGTGTCAAAATTAGCTGAAAACGCATTATTTTTATTTGTTTTTTTTTTCGAGTACATTGACTAAAGCGGATAATAGAAAGAGAGACTGACGCCTCGCTGTGAAGCTGGCAAGGAAACTGGAAGTGTCTTTTGCTACGCCGCGCAAAGATGCATTGATGCTGCAGTTCTGTGGCAAGGACAAAACCGGTAGTCGTGGTTTCGCTACGCGTATTTGCAAAACGAAAGGTAGCTTAACCTTATTCATGGCGGCTGGTGGTTGTCGGATGGCGCAAAAGTTTGGAATTGCACACAGCTAGTCTCTTTTTCCTCCGTGTTTTCAATGCGTTTATTCATAGCTGTACTCTTTTTACTATCTATTCTCTACTCTGCGCGCTCTCATGATTTGTCTCTTTGCGTTGCCTGTTCACATATCACATAGGGTTTATTGTCGTCACTCTTTTTCTTCTTCAGCACGGCAGAATCTGTGTTGTAGGTTTTCTTCTGACGATCTTTAAATCAGTTTTGTCTTTAGTGTATCATAGTAGCGATTTCTGACTTATCAGTTTAACGCAAAGCAGAAGACGCTACGCTCGAATATTCACCTTCTTCATTTTGTATGTGTACGTCAAGTTGCACGCTCTGCTTTTAGTCTTAGCCTTTTTTTTTTTCTCTCTCTCTCCCTCTCTCGAACACAATTAAGTGCCTTAGTGTCATCCTTTAACCACCATCAATCTTTCTTTTATTTACAAGCCTCCTCTAAATAGCTGTTGACAACAATAGGTTTTTTTTTTTTTTTAACTAGCGCAAATTACCTCAAAAAGTGCTTTTGCACAAAGTAAATATATTTAGTCTTTCTATACAAACCTTCTAACGGCTCTTCAGACTGATTTTAAAGAACTCTGCGCATCTCTGTTGTCATCTTCTTTTGCTAGCCTCTGAGAGTTAAAAAAAAAAAAAAAAGCTAACGAAGCTTTTTTCCTCCACAAATCCAAACACACCATTTCGTCTGCAGCAATGCAGCTGACGCTTTTCGAGGAATGCAGACAGGTGGTGTTGCTGACCTCAGTGGACGCGGTGAGCGCCACGTACGCATCCGCGCTTGCAACCTCACCGTTTGTGCCGCAACAATGCCAATTGGTGGTGTGGGATGTCCCTTCCTTGTTGACGTCCGACACGCATACGCAAGAGCAGAGCACTAGTTCGTCAGCCGCACCTACTTCACAGACTTCCAGTGCTGTTGTAGGGGCGGAAGATAAGTTGTGCGCTGCGCGGGAAGCGGTGTTTTGTCGTACGATGGCCACGATCGAATCCAAAATGCGCGAGCACCGCGCACCGCGTCCAACGGCCTCTGTGACCCACATGACGCAATTCTTCTATGGTGGAGTGTCGCCGAAGCTCGGGGAGATAGCGCCGATGCTACAGCGAGTCAATGTGCGCTGCGGTGCGCACGCCAAGGTACCCGCAGCAGTGGCGGCCGGTGTTCTTTCTGTAGAGAGCACCGTTTTTGTTGTAGTGCTGAATGCGCAGTCCCTTGGGGCCGACACGGCAGCGGCGCTGAAGCCCTACGAGGTCTGCCTTCGGGCGTTGTGGAGCGGGAACGCGAACGCTGCTGCAACATCGAGTACTGCAGGTGCAAAACGTCAGGGTAGCTTCGTTATTCTTGCTGATGAGGCGTACCGCATGGCTGCGTGCGACATGCTGAGGGCCGTAGCAAATGAGGTCTCAACGACGGTGAACTGGTGTGTGCAGCTCGCTTACGTGCACGCCATGGATCCGCCGGCGCTCGAATACGGCAGCACCGAGGCTGCTGTGGAGGGCAGCACCGGGCTTTCACATGGCGGCACGCTGCCTGTGCTGTGCGCCGCCAACGCGTTGGGAGTGCTACGGCACTTCCCTGTCAGTCGCAGCGAGCCCGCCACCATCACCCCTGTCGATGTCGCCCTCAACGCGGCTTTGCTGGGGCTGATCTGCCTGCGGCGGGGTGAGCTGCCAGAGTGCAGCGACAGTTTCTCGTACGGTCTCTCAGGAACGACAGAGACGGCCTCTAAGAGGAGCGAAGGCACGAATCCATCGGCCACAGCTGTACAGCACCACATGGCCTCCTTCGCCGTTGCAGAGTCACACAAGCCGGCGGAGGTCACGCTTGTGTGGGGCATGTTTGGCGAGTTCTTGATGGGGTACTATGGCCGTTTCGCAGCACACATTTGCGCCGCCTTTCCAGTTGCCGGGGTGGTCACGCCCTCCCCGGTTCTGCAGTTTCCCTTTAACGTGCGTGACGTCGTCAACTTTGGGCCGGAACCGCGATGCCCCACCTATCTGCTTGAGGGCTGGCGCGCCTACCAGCAGCGTCAGCGGGTGACGGATGACTTCCACGGAGCTGAGGTGACGCGTAGGATGCAGGAGTGTGTGCAGCAGCTGGACTGCACCCTCAACGGCATCGTCGACGCGGCTCGGGATGCGGTTGCGCGAGAGAAGAGCAGTGCAGCTGCCATGGCGCCTCGCCAGCGGGCTTCGGCTACCTCGACTTTTTCCCTCCCTCCGTACCACCTCAGCGATTTCAACGTGTCAGCATACCAGTACCTGCTCCGCCGCCTCACGCTGCACTACGCATTCATGCCCTACCACCAATGTGTGGCGCTGTCCGAGGTGGATTGGGAGGCGTACACTTCGGTGATCGCGCGAGCGGCACTGGTGCACCTGGCAAATAGTGTTCTGAACCGCGTGCAGGATGCGCCTTCGTCACCCCGAAGCGTGGGTGCGGCTGCGAATTTGGATATCGCCGGCCTCGCTGGCGTTCATCAAGCCCCAGCCACTGCGCAGGACGCTGGAAAAGGTGCCGCCCAGCCGTCCGTCGCTGGTGCGGCAATGGCGCTATCACCGTCAGCGGTGCCCTTCGGTTTCCCAGAGCCGCGGCGTGGCTTCACGAACGATCTCATCTACCACGGGGAGGACCGTATTCCTCCCTTTCCATCCCTTGTGCGCCAGTACTTCCCCTTCGCGACCTTCCTGCACCGCACCGCACTCCGTCCAAACGGCTGGCGCAGCGACATGACACCCGGCATGACGCCCCAGACGCTGACCACCATCCTGGCTCAGCCGCACATCCAACGGCTCATGACGGCGCTGGCGGCTAGAGACGGAGCCACCAAAGCGGAGGTCGAGGCCCAAGCAAAAAAGATTCTTCTCGTGGCAGGCGACACGCTCAACCATCCCCAGTGCCGCACGATGGGGTTGATGATTCGCGAGATATTCCGGCGCATTTACCTCCGTGTGAACGTCAACCACGGCGCTTTTGAGCGCTTGCAGCGGCAGCTGCAGATGCCGCGGGTGGCGCTCGTGTTTGTTCCGCTCCATCGCTCCTACATTGACTTCTTGATCTTGTCCTTTCTCTTGGCAAAGATGCAGTCTCCTCTCCCCCACATCGTGGCGGGCGACGACTTTCTCAGCATGGGCCCAATTGCGTCGTTGATGCGTGGCAGCGGTGCCTTCTTTATGCGCCGCACCTTTCGTGGCGACCCGCTTTACGCGGCGCTGTTTAAGGAGTACGTGCGTCAGATGACGCTGAATCACCACCCGCTAGAGTTTTTCATGGAGGGGACGCGAAGCCGGACGGGCAAGACGATGGCGCCGAAGATGGGCATTCTCAAATTTGTCTGCGACACTTTCTTTGATCCTGGCCAGCAAGAGTTGGACGATATTCTTTTCATTCCGGTAAGTCTCTCGTACGACGAGCTGCTCGAGGCGAACATGTACGCCAAGGAGCTGCTTGGCTTTCCCAAACCAAAGGAGAACCTCTCGAATTTCTTGAAGGCCAGCAGCACCCTGCAGCGGATGCATGGCAGCATCAACATTCACATGGGAGACGCGGTGTCGCTGCGGTCGCTGAAGGAGCGCCCGCTGCAGTGCCCGCTGCCGTTTCAGGCGAAAACGGAAGCTGCTTCACCTCGTGGACCACGGCAGGCATCGGGGGCGAGTGGTAACGCAACCGCCGCTAGCGCTGCGTACGACAACATGCGGGCATACGAAGTATCTTCGCAGTCGCCACGTGCGCCGCTGATGCTGAACACCACACCGACCATCGCAAAACCGTTCTCGCCTACGCCGCCGGCGATTCTCAGCAGCGCCGCATGGCACCTCACCTACCAGCTGCAGCGCAACATCGTCATCACCCCTGCCAGCATGGTGGCTGCGCTGCTAGAGTGCTTAAGTCCCTACTATTCGACGTCGTCCTCCTCACGAGGAGAAACGACAACGGAGGAGGTCGGTGTGTCGACAGGAGCAGAGACCTCGGCATCGGCATCCGCTGCTCCTGTCACTCGAGCGCCTGCATCAAGCAAGGCGGCAGGCCTTCCACTGGCAGCGATGGAGGAGGGCGTGGCGTGGTTGCGTGGCATCTTGCAGGACCGCGGTGCTCGGCTCTCCGCGGAGGCTGCTACGTGGAGCCCAGATCGTGTGGTGAAGACCGCGCTGGGCAACCTTCACAATTTTGCGCACCTGACGAACGGCATGTCATCCGTCTCCTACCAGCCTGACAATGTCGTGACGCGGCTTGGGGTGAACATCAGCACGAACCAGCTCATTCACATCTGCATCGATGAGGCGCTGGTGGTGGTGGTGGCGCAGGCCTTTGGCTCGCCCACCACACCGCACCACCCACCAACGGCGGAGCGCGCTGCCGTGTGCGGGACACGAACGGTGAAGTCGGAGGTGCTGTCGAACCACACACAGCTGCTGCAGCGTCTCCTCTCCACCGAGTTCCCCAACTACGCCTCTAGCTCCCCCGTCAGCTTCGCCTCGTGGCTGGAGTGCACGGTGAACCGACTACAGCAGAGTCAGTCGCCCTCCGTGCCTTCAACGCCGTCGTCGCGCAGCAGCGGCCCTCTGACCACCTTGCCCGTCACCCAGTACTACTACTTTCTTCTGCAGCTTATTTGCCCGCATTTGGAGGCGCTCTTCGTGGTGCTGCTGGCCTCGCTGACCCTCTTGAAGACCTATCCTGGCCTGCCGCTGGGGGCAGCGGACTTGGTGTCCACCACCCAAAAAGCGTGTCGCTCCTTGTATGAGGAGGGCAAGTTGCACTACGCCGTGACGGCGAACAAGGAGACGCTGCAGCACTATTACGAGAGTCTGATCGCGCTCTCGCTGCTGCAGCTAGACCGCCTGCCTCCTCCTCCTCCCGCGCCGCCGTCGCCCTCGACGAGCGCAACAAAGAAGCAGCAGAAGAGACCGAGTCAAGGCGTGGTGGTGTACAAGGCGGGTGCACTTGGCCAGGCGAAGGCGGAGGAGCGGCTGGAGGTGCTGTCTGGGCAGATAGAGAAGTTCCTTTGGTATCCCGGCGTCGAGGCAGACGGCGCGGTCGACGCTGGTGTGGTAAAGGCGCGCGTGCTGCAAGTCTTCAAGGAAGTGACGCAGCCGTCGAAAATGTGAAAAGTTGATGAAAGAGGTCTTGTTAAGCTTTACGTGGCAGTGAGAGTTGTTGTCTGGGCCGTGCATCATGCAATTCTTTCTTTTTTTTTTTTTAAATGATCAGATGCTTAAGCCGTGAAGATGGGGTGCAGCTGTGTCAAGTGAGTTTTTTGTTTGTTTGTTTTCTTGTGCTTTCCTCAACGGTTTTTGCCTATCGTTGAAATTCAGTGACGTTGCTGAGCGGAGAGAATGGTCTCCGCTTCTTCTAGTACGTTGTAACAACAGTGACAGAGCGTTGAAACCAACAGAAAATAAATATATTAATCGTGAACGTTTGAGTAACGTGCATCTTTCTTTAAATACCTTAAAGACCAGGCGAAAAAAACAGCTCTTTTTTTTCTTCTAAGCATTCCTCAAGCTTCAAAAGGTTGTCATCCTAGCCCTGTCCCTGTGCCGCTTGGTGAAGATGAGGTTGTGCCTCATGCATACCAGCTAGCGAGCACTCAAGAGGAAGTTCGGACTTCAGAGAAAAACAAACTAATCTGAAAAAGCGGCTCCTGTGATTTGTTCTCTCAACCAGCGGCATAATCTGAGGGTTACCCATCACGATCACTGTCATGTGTCGTGCGAATCTACTCTTCTTTTTCCTTCCTCACCGTTTGATGCTGTCTGTAGTCCGCTCAGAAAAATCTGTATCTACTAATCTGTATATATATACAAATCGGTATTTACAAATTTATATATACACGCAACGCATACACACAGAGGCGCATCTCCACGCGCGCACTGGTGCACACACACACACACACACACACACACTAGACCTCATCCTCGTCCCCCGAGACATTGCTACCGGAGGTCTATTTTCGCTTGTAGTGCCGGTTTAATCCTGTTTAATATACCTTACTTTTTTTTTCTCTTTCTTTGCGAGGCATACCCGTGACAATATCCATCTGCTGGTTTGCGGCGCATCTGAAATATTAGAGATCAACCTTTGTGTTGCAGCACACAAGCAAACATTTTCTTGTTTTCCAACGCTGCTTTCTATACCCCTTTTTTTTGGTTTGCGTGTGCAACGCGCAAGTTGTTCTTTTTTTCGTTATCATTATTTTAGTAAGCTGTCTGGCAGAGGTGCGAGCAGGCACTCCACCTTATCTTTCCATTTCGTGTTTCTTCTTCGCTTTTTCTGTCTGTGCTCCACCAAAGCTGCACTCGCACACCCGTGAATCGCAGTATTTGTTGGCACCCTGCATTGCCTGTAGCGATTCTCTTTTTTTTTTGTATTCTCTGCTTTACCCACTATACACCTTTGTACGAACTGAACTGTTTCAAACTTGATTTTTGTCCTCGCAGGAGGTCTTCACAGCCCAACAGAAGTGCATTAGGTTGAAGCTGCAAGCTGCTTTTGGACGGCAATAGCTTGTGCCTGGAAATCGACTCTCTTTTCACGAGTCTTCCTTCACACATACACACACACACACACACACACACAGCGCTGACAAAAAGATAGTTGACAGACGCTTTCCTCCCTATGCATCTATCGGACAAGAACACCACCAATGACGGGGCTGCCGCCAAGCAGAAGGGCGCCCTTGCCCCTTTCCGCCGCAGCCTTCGCAGGCTGATAACGTTTCTGATGCTGCGGTACACGAAGACGCGGCAGCAGATGACCGCGACGGCGGCCCTCGTCCACGTCACCCTGCGCTCGCTCTACTTCCCAGATGAGGTCTCGCTTTACCTGGACACATTCGTCCGTCTCCTCTTTAGCGTGTACTACATCCCGTTTCTTGCCATGGCGCTCGCCCTCACCCACGCCGCCATTGAGCGCATTGTGTGGGTGCTCGTGATGCCGGTCACGCAGGAGATGGAGCGTCGCCCTTTCAGCACGTCGAGTGTGTGGACGCTCGTGTCTGGACTGAGCTCGATCGCCTCGCGCATGCTGCCTTTCGCCACCTTGGCGGTTGCGGTCGCCACTGTAGGCCACAAGCTGATGAACTGCGTCGCAGAGGCCATGGTCGACGCGTACACGACGCAGCGCGACGTCGACTACCCGCTGCTGCGTGCCCGGGTGCGCTTCACCTCGAAGAAGCGGTCCCGCATTGCCACCTGCGCGGTAGTGGTCGTCACGCTCGCCGTTGTGCTGGTGCTGCTGTGTCACACCAATGCGTTCGTGGAGTGGTCAGATCAGCAGCCGTGGGTGACGACGGCCAGCTGGACGGTCTGCGTGGTGCAGGTGGCGTTTGTGCTGACAACGGTGCTGCGCGAGGCCCCGCTGGAAGGCACCCCGCTGAATCGCAGCCGCGTCTTTCCGCCCGCGGAGCGCAGGACGGACGCCCTCCTGAACCAGCCGCAACCACCAAGCAAAGACGATGTGGCAGAGCTGCACGGGCAGAAAATATCGGCGCAGCCGTTCCTCGAGTCGGCGTCGCGCTCCGTCTCCAACCCGGGCGAGAGCTCGGCCTCAACGGCGCCGCCACGCGGGGCGGGGGGTGGCAACTACAGCATCCGCGGCGAGGAGCAGACATCGACTAGCGAGCCGCCGTCAAGGGACTCTATCACCGTGACCACGCCCTTCCACCCGGTGCTTTCGACGGAGCCGGAGACACCAGGTCCGGAGGGAAGCAGCAGCGTTGGCGAGTCGCCTTCGCCGCGGAGCGCCGCCTCTGGGTTTCGGAGGTGGGGAAACAGGTCTGTTTCCGGGCTGCTGGTGTCGTACGTCGAGGACGACTGGTGGCGTGAACACATCCACACGATGCGGCACATTGCGTTCTTCATGGTGCTGCTTTTCGGTATCGGCTTCGCCGTTGCGCGGGGGCCTGTATTTGGTCTCATGTCGGGTGTAATGATCGTGTCCTATCTGAACCTGCCGCACCTATTCGCGTACACGGCGCTTTCCTTCTCCAGCGCGGTGACGCGCATACTGCGGTCCTTCCATTGGCTGCGGCGCCACCTCGACGCCCTTCCTCCATTTCTTGTGATTGTGATGCCGTATCAGGTGCTGCTGGTGAGTGCGATCTACTTCTATCGGCACCACCTGAAGCTGTGCATGATGCTCTTTGGAGTCAGCATGCTCCTCGTTGCGCGCACCATCGACCTGGTTCGCGAGTTCGACGTCACGGTGCACGGCTCCGTGCTATGGAAGTATGCCAGCTCCGGTGCGCTGCTCCCGCCCTCGCTGGCGATTGTGCTGGAGGATGGCTACGAGAAGAACTACCAGTCGGCCGACGTGGTAAGTCTAGACATGACCGTTGACATGCGGCGCATGACGATCGTCTACGACGGCGGGGCTGAGTTGCGGTTGAGGCGGCAGGTTGTCTTCCCGCCTGGTGCACTGCGGCGCTACCTGTTCGACTTCCGCTTCTATGCCTATACGCTGCCGCGGCTGCTTTCCCTCCAGAGTCCTGGCTACTTCAGCGGGTCAAAGTTCCGCACGATGCGTGTGGTGCTGCGGTTTCTTTCTATGAGCCTGCTGCTGATGTACGGGCTGCTTGTGTCTGGGCTTATTGTGCAGGCTGCGTTTCCGCGGCTGCGGCCGCTGCCGGTGCGTGTGACCGCTAGCGCGAACAACAGCCACCTGACGTTTGACCACATTGTGCTGCGGATGCATCTGCTGTCGCAGGGTGCGTCGCGCAGCGAGGCGGAGAAGAATACATCGAACTCGGTCTTGGAGGGCTACCTGTCTGGGCTGCCGGAGGCTGCGTCGAGCGCCTTCCAGTGGAAC
>JASAOD010001992.1:0-37500 GCA_030849845.1 Crithidia brevicula | reverse complement strand
CTCAATGAGCAAATACCAAGGGGGAAATAGAGCACGTTCAAAAAATGCGTTGGTCCTTCCTTTGGCCAGGTATCAGCAAGCCAAATAAGAGTACAAAGCTGCACTATCAGTGGCAGTGACAGAAATAGATTGTCGGTGTGAAGAGAAAAGAAAGCGAGAGGTGGAGCTGGCCAAGAGAGGTCGCGAGATAAGTGAGGGGGAAAAAAATACGGCGAACGAAACGGCACGTGGCAGAACTGCCGTTACAACTGCTTTGTTCAGTTGTCATAAGTAGCATCGCATTTCATTTTCGTTTTTTTTAAAGCGAAGAGAAGAGGAGAGAAAGGTGAGGGAAGAGTGTACAATAAAGAATCGAAGTACATGCGTCGTAGAGGTGGGCACTAGCTGCATTGATGTTATTTTCCTTCTTTACCGATGCGACAAAGAGTCGCGAGAGTGATCGCAAAGTATACAGAGGATCTAGTACAGTAACGTTTTAGAAATATATTTTAACAGCTGCTATTGCGTCTGTGTATGTGTGTGTTGAATTTTAGTTGTTGCGGTAGTTAGACACAGGGCATCAAAAACAAAAACAAAACCTCCGACGAAGTTTCGCTTGCCCAGAAGTAGCAGGAAAAGGGAGTAGATGAAACAAACTAGATTAAAAAGCAGCAATAAAAACAAAATAAATAAAAATATTAGTTTTTTTAGTTATTTTGCGGGAGACCTGTTACGGTGAGATGCGATGTCTCACTTCGCTAGTGGTTTCGCGAGATACCGCATAGCCTCCCCGCTTCGTGCGTTTTCCTTTTCTCTTATCACTTTGAGAGCAGCACATCAGTTGTGCGAGCAAAGGTCCTCGGCCGAGGTCGCATGATGTCCGACGACTTTCTGAGCCACCGTGCCGTTCTTCTCCGCCCCGTGAGAAGCACGACAAAGAGCAGCGCCACCGCAGCCAGCGCCACCTGATTAAAGTGTCCCCCAAGCATGGGTCGCCGCCCCACCAAGGCGATGACTAGTGACCGACCTATTTGCGCGCCATCGCTAGCCGACGCAGCCAGCTCCACGACGTCGCGCATGTGCACCGCTTCATACGGCGCCGTGCGTTGGAGCAGGTAGGACAGGTGGATGCACCACCGCGTAACGGACGACGCCTCGCCTGGTGGTTGCCCATCACAGCGGGCAACGGAGAGACGCTGTCCAGACTGGAGACAGCGCGTGCGGGGAGGCTGGTACGCGCATCCTCGCTGCGGGGCCTGCGAGAGGCGCACATACACGGCGCCGCCCTCCACATTCCCCGCTTGGCGAAACTGAACAGTTAGCTGAAAAGGATGTATCATCCCTCCAGCCGGCACAAAGCCCCACGGCTTCGGCGCTGTCACACGCACCTGGTCCACCGCACCAGCTGGGGTGAGAGCCCACTGTAAGGAATCTCCCCCTGCCACTTGCGGTACCCACGTCACGTTGGCACGGTTTGTCCACGCAAGTAGGTAGGGCTGCAGCTGCAGGGTTGCCGTCGCTACTACAGCAGCTGCTGCTGTCCCGTTCTTTGCCGAGCTAGTGACATCCGCGCCGACCACTGCAGACGCATCGCCGTGGCCCGTGTTAACGGCGTGCACAACAAGCCTCGGTAGGCGGCCGGTCGTCTCCAGCACAACACATCCGCGCGTCAGTGTCGGCCAGTAACCATACACGCCAAACTTTACGATGGGCAACAGCGGCGTGTCCGAGTGCGAGTATGACCCTCGTGGCGCGTCCAGCCCGCTGCCGTCGGGCTTCACTGCGACGCACTCATACACCCGCCACGGGAAGAATCTGGCGCCGTTGCCCCAGCTGCTTCCCACGAGCCCCGTCTCCACGTCCAGCCGGGACGACATGCGTAGGACGCTGTAGACGCTTGCCACCGCTCCCTCACCTGTCTGAGAAGTTGGCGTTGTCCCGTCGCTGCTGGCAGGCAGGGGAGGCAAGTAAGCCGCACGCAGTGACGTGTCAGGCCAGGCGCGAATATGCAAGACAACTTCGTACAGCTGTCCCGACCCTTGTTTATCGGGCCACTCGGTGTACTGAATGACCACCGCCTCTTCTTCTTTTCCCGTCAAGAGCCCCTCTTTGCTGTCTTTCCCTGGAACTGTGTGCAGGGATGTTGAGGGCAAAGGTGACGCGGGGGTATAAAACACAACAAACGGCGCACTCCCTCTACTCGTGCTATGGACTGTGGAGTTTGAAGACAAAACCGTGCCAACCGATAGTGGAGTTCCCACATACGAAGAGCAATTCTGCAAGCAACAGACGCAGCCAAGCTCTGCATCCAGCGAAGCACGTTGCACAGTGGCTGCTGCGTTAGTGTCAAATGCGATGCCACTAAAATCTTCCGCCGCCGCTTCACAGTGACGCAAGAACCAGTGGCCCTCCTCTGTAGGGCGATAGCACGACGGCGCATGTGAGACCGTCCCCCGCGAAGGAAGTGAAACGATGCGCAAGGCACGTGGAGCGGGCACGACGAGCTGCACTGTGTCGTCGCCGCCTTCCACAGGTTGTGGAAATGGGAGCTGAAGCGGGTTTGCTGCGTGTCGGTGCACAAAAGCGTGTGTTGTGATAGTGGTCAGCGCGTCAGGCTGGGGACAAAGCTTCGGCGCCGCCATGCGAAAGATTAGCTGAAGGTTTGCTGAAATATTGAACTCAAAGGCGATGCTTAAGCGAACCTCTTCATCCATTACACTTCCATTGGCAGTGGCGGCAGTGCACGAAGTTGCGGACCACCACGACGCGGGAGGGGTGTAGCGGAGCAGTGTGGGTTGATTCTGCATCTTCAAGAGTTTGCGTGACATGTGCCCCTCAGATGTATCCTGATGCGTTTGGTTCTCTTTGACCACGGGTAGGGGCAGGTATGAGTTGCGGCGCAGCAGCCGCCACTGTATCCCGCGTTGTGCCTCGCTGAGAGAGGTGGGAGCCTCCGCTTGACTGCACAGGTGACCGCGAAGCTGATCAATCGAAACACCGTCAACAGTGACGGCAGCAATGTACGAGCGAAATAGTGGAGGCAGAGCAGCCGAGACGTCCAATACAACAGGGACCTCAGCTGTCTCATTAATTGTCACCACCCACGGCGAGCGGGGGAAGTGACGGAAGTACAACGTCACCAGCTCGTGCGGAACCAAGCGTACCTCTACCTGTGTACTGCCGGAGTAAAAGTGAGACGGCATGCCACTGTGTGTGCTGATGGTAACAAATTTCAGCCTGCCCACCACATCAATGCCTGGTACCTGCAGCGCCGACTCTGCACTCGCGCCATCAACGCGAGCCGCGTCGGGCAACGTCTCGTCATGCGCGGCGTAGCTGTAAACGAGTTTCATGGCACACGTGGGCTCGCTGGGGATGCACACTACGCAGTGCCGCGAGAACTCCTCCTTGATGATGAGGTGCGGGATAGGCGGCGGCATGGCCATGCAAAGCTGCGTCATAGTGAAGGGAGTGGCACCCGCGCCTGGCTCGGCCGGTCGTGCGGACACATAAAGGTAGTTGGGCACCTGAGAGAAGGGAGAAATAGTGATGTTCGCTGCTTCGATGATGGTGTGTGGTGCCGGGGTCCACTCCACTCGGACTTCTCCGGCAGGTGTAAACGTGGCACTGCCGCTTTGGCGGCCACGGAAGGCGACGCTGCAGATCGACGGACCGCCTCTGAACTGTGCGGTGCCGCCAAACGGAGCATCTTCCGCTGAGGGCCAGATGGTGGATCGCATCCAATCCGCCATCGCTGACCGCACCTCCGTCGTGGTCAGATTTACACGGAAGCGAATCTGTGTCGTAGGCGGGAACGTGTACGGTAGCGTAGTGATCTCCAAGGGGACCAACACATCATAGCCATCACCAATTCCAGTCTCGGCAATATTGCCTTCCTCTACAGCGTACAGGACACACGGAGAAAAGTCTGCGCGGCCGTCAAGCGAAAAGATCTCAATCGCCTCGAGTGCCTCCATACCTGGCTCGACGCCGTTGCCATTGCTAGTGCCCGTGGCGTTGTGCGCGGCAGCGTCGTCGGCAGTGGTGTTGGTGGCAACGGAGGAACGCAATGTGTAGCGCACAATATCTCCAGCCTTAGCCACCCGCCAGTGCTGGCGCAGCTCCGCCCGAGGTGCCACTGCGATCGGCAACACAAAGGTCTCGCCCGATGCCACATATTGATGCGGATTGGGTGAGAGCGGTGACCAGCCATCGTCGTCGTCGTCGTCTTCGTCAGCATCGCCATCAGCATCGTTGTCGTGTTTTGCTCTCTCCCCCGCACCAGCTGGGCCATCATCGGGGTGGTCGTCCGTGGCGATCCACTCCCAGCCATTCACCCACGTCGTTGTCGCCAACGCAAGCGGTTCAAACGTTAATGCCGCCACAGAAAATTGCAACTGGTAGTGCTGCACGGGGTGTTCGCGCGTGACCGGAGTGGGCGTGAAGCGCACAGGGACGGTGTCATTCGCGATGGTTCCGTCACGCTCCGCCTTCTGCGGTGCCGTTAGGTTCAGCGGCGTAGGACAGTAGCTGATCGTCCCCGCACCGTAGTCAAGGGAGTCGCCCCGCTTCAGTGGAATAGGTGTGTGCGTCCGACGAGGGCCGGAGGGCGGCGGAGGCGTGTCGCCTGCAACATCCCCGTGCCACAAGTGTCCATGTTCGACCTCGCCATCCAGAATGACAGTGCCGGTGTACCCCAGACGCTGCACAAACACAAGGTCCAGGTCAACCACCACGCAGTGACTGGGAAGCACCACAAAGCGCAACGTGTTGGATGTGTTGTATGTGACGGTGTACGGGTTTAACGGACCCTGCGCAAGAGCACACCGAGGAAGCACCGCTACGTTGCACAGAATGAGGAGAAGCACCGTGCAAAGAAGGCTGATTGTGTGCATTCGCTTCAAAAATGAGGGGAGAAAAGAAGAAAGAGAAAAATACGTTGTCATTTTTTGACTATTTTTCTCGAGTGTGCGATGAAATACGAGCAATGTGTGTGAATGGGACGCGTGCTTTTTCTTCCGTTTTTTTTTTGTTTGCACTGCAGTCAATTTTGGTTCTTTTGAGTCGACAGTGTTGAAGAAAAGAGGAGGAGAGACGCGAGCAGAGTGAGAAAAAAAAAAACGATGATATGACTGCTTTTCACGGAGGCACTGCGAAGCTTGCTTTGTTTCCTGCCGCTAAAACGGCAAACGAGAGACAGAATTTCCATTTTTGTATTTTCAACCTACATCTCAAAGGAGCATGGTTTACTGGTTTACTGCCCCCCTTTTTTTAGCGCGCACATGTAGGTGCGATAGGGAAAGGAACCGAGGGAACCGAGTCAGACACAGTGCTTTGGACAATCGAATAGAAAAGTGCTTCTCAACTTTGAGAAAGACAACCATCGACGATAAGTACTTTTTCATGACACGTTTTTTATTTTATTTTATTCATCTCCCTTTTGATGCTTTTTGTTTACTAAACGGTGTTGCGAAATTGTCGCTCGGTGCTTCAGTTGCACGTGGAGTTATTTTGAGAACGTTGAGAAGGTACCCAACGATAGAGAACCTTGCAGATAATGCACCAACGCACATTGTCCAACGCTATCCAGACTTTTTTTTTTCACCGCAGTCAAAGCCAGCGAGAACACTTTTTTTTTTTGTTTCTGTTCCTTTTATAGTTTGGCAGCAGATGTGGGTTATACGCTCGCGTCGCCACCGCTCACGCCCGCGTTGCCACTAGCTGCTTCAGATTCAGAACCAACCTTGAGACTGGACTCCACATACGCTATTTGGAGCTGCAGCATGGTCGACGGGGCGTAGAAGCGGCGGAGCAGCTCCACGGCCTTGTCCACGTTTTCCCGCTTGTCCGCCTGTGTCTCTGAGAGAAAGGCCAGGCGCGTGTACTCGTTGATAAGCTCCACACGGTTGGCGGTCTTGTGAATCGCAATGTCGAGCTGAAGGGCCTCCTTGAGGTGCTCCACGCACTTATCCCGCTGCTTCAGGTGAAAGTAGGCCTGTGCGAGTCCGTCGTGGGTCTTGATCAGCATCCACTGTGGTGGGTGCGGCGGAGGGCAGATGTAGCGCATCACAATCTCATAACTCTGCAGCAGCACCGTCACGGCGGTCGCGTAGTCGCCCTCGCGCACCAGACGGCGCCCCTTCTGGTAGTAATCCGAGGCCTGGATGTACTTCTCCTTCTCGGCCGTCATAACGGGCTCGTCAACCTGGTGGCGGCATGACTGGCAACCGCAGAAAAAGCCGTAGCGGTCGCGTAGTGTCTGCAGGCGGTGACGCATACTGTGGAAGCTGAAGCACGTGATGCCGCCGTAGGCCACCGTCAGCTCCTCCCCTTCCATGATCGGTCGGATCGCCCGCACCACCAGTTTGGCACACGAGCCCTGCGGATTACCCTCAAACGAGACGTAGCAGTTCGGATCGCATGCGTGGTTGAAGAGTGCGCTGACGGCATACACGGCCTTGCCCAGATGCGCCGTGGTCGTACTCGTTTGCAGCAGGGCTGCGCCGCTGTTCGCGCTGGACGCCGAGGCGGCCGTCCGCATCACACACGTGACATCCATGGCATTGATCAAGATCTGCCGCTGTGCCTTGCGCAGCTGCTCCGCCTCCGCCTCGGTGAGCGCGCCAACGTGCAAGCCGAGAGCCGCGACGAGCGACTCGTAGCCGCCGACAGCTGCGTTGGGTTGCAGCTCCCGCGTGAAGCTTCCCTCCAGCGTGCGGATGTGATTCGCCCCAAAGTCGTCCCCGGTAACAGGGTCCAGCGGCGCCGGCGAGGACAGCTCCTTCAGCTCCGGAAATGCCCGCATGCCGAGGAGCATGCGATAGGCCAGGAGACCATCGTTGGGGCAGCACAGAAAAAACGCGTGCTTGCTCTCGTGCTGCCCGTAGTGTTCCCAGGCTGCGGATGCGCAGGTCGCGCTGCAGAAGAAGCCGCGCGACTTGATCCCGTGCTGGCGGTATTCCTCGCCGTGGTAGAGGCATGTGCTGTGCTGCAGGCAGTAGGAGCACACAGACAGCAGCGTCTCTGTTCGCGCCACCAACGCGTACGGTGTCTCCTCCAGCACCGCGCCTTCCGCCAGCCGACTTGTGGCCGTCAACGCGCGGCCCTTGGCAGACCGTTCCACCTGCAGCGGAGCCTTTACGTGGGCCCGCGGTGGCAGTGCCGTCGTCGCCATCCCACTCGCTGCCTCGCCAAACACCTTCGACATTGTCTCGGCAGAATTCGCGGTGTCGTGCGACTCCTTCTTGGCCGCCTCAATGTCCTTCTCGCCCAGCTGTTCGAGGCCCAGCTCAACCAGTGCCCGACCGCGGCGCGTGAGTGCCTTCCAGTAGGTGGGCTGGTACGCCAAGGCGCGATCGGCATCGACGCAGGCGTCAGCGTAGCGGTGCTGGTCAAAGAAGACGGTACTACGATTGTTGAGCAGCACGGCCAACGTCTCGGCACTCTCGGCGCAGAGGAGACCGTTGGTGTAGGACAGGATCGCCTGCTGATGAAGACGCCTCTTGTACTCGGCATTCCCCTTCTCCTTCCATTTCAACGCCATTTGCTCATCCAAGTGAGAGACCTCACGCGCCCTCTCGAATAGCTGATCCAGCTGCTGGAACACCTCTGGTGCCTTGGATAGTAAGACGCGCAGCAGCTCCCCGATAGGCAGCTCACCGCCGTTGGGCGGGAAGGCCGGCTTCAATGCTTCTAGAAACGTGTAAAAGTCCCCCGAGTTTTGGTCTGTGACGGGCGCCTTGCTTTCACCACCATCGCTGCAGCAGCCGTTGGCGCCGTGGCTGTCCGCTGCGGAGCTATGCATGGCAGCAAAGAAGAAACGGGCGAAAAGGACGCAGTGAACCTGCAATGTGTTAGGCCACGGCCGAGGTGAAAAGAAGAAAACAAAAAAGAGAGAAGTGAGAGAGGGGCACAAGCAAGCAAATTGTGAAGCTGTACGCGACCTCGTCCTTCAATCAAACAAATTGTAAATCTGCCAACAGGATACAAACAAAAGAGTGAGAGAAGATCAAAGGAGAAGGAGGGAGAAAAGTAAAAAAAAAAAAAAGAAAGGATGTTCTGTTTTTCTGCAAGTATTTATAGTTCCTATTTTGACGAGTGTGCATCGGTTACAAGCGACCGTCAGCAAATTTATCGTATTACCGCTGTCAAATGCTCAGAAAACGCCCTACCAGCGCACTACTGGCCAACAGTGTATGTTCCGTTAAAGCGCTGGATGACTTTCGCAGGTTCTCGTGCACAAAACAGAGGCCCTGTAGAGATATAGGGTAACGCAGAAGAGAGGTCAACCGTCCCAATCAATAAACTGACTGTTTCTTTGAACTTTTCCTTTGGTTGCTGTCACTGATCGTAGTAATCGCGGGAAAAGAGAGGACAGAAAAACAACCATTATACGGTCGTGTGAAAACGGTCTTTGCAATTATTTATTTTTTAGGCCTGCTTCTTTTCTTAGAGTTCCTCTTCGGTTAATGGTGAAAAGACGTGCAGCAAAGAATGAAAAAGAAAGTGCGAAAAACAGGAGAGAGGAGCGACGTACCTTTCTACAAGACAGGAAAGCGAATCACCGCGAAAAACAAAAAAGAAAACCCAGCACATGCAAACGAAAGTTAAAGAGACAGGCGCAATCGCGCTTGCGTAGAGAACATGGCATCACAGAGCCCCTGAACGACGCACAGGCACGCGACGAATTCGTTAAACCAAATAACTTTTATTTAAAAAGAATCGTAACCGAGAAAGCGTTCAAAGAGGATCACGAAAGGAATAATCATAAAAAACAATAACAGAAAAACCTGCGCACTGCGGATTGCACATAAACCGGGTTCTTTTTTTGGGGGAGTGGACAACCATAAGCATTGCGTGTTTCGCACCTCCATTAAACCAGTCTTTGTTGTAGCATAAAAAATGGGACAGTGAAAAAAAAAAGGGAGCAAGTGAGAGAACAAGCATGCTTCTCCTGATTATTGTAACAGGTTGTAAAAAAAAAAAAAATTGAAGGCAAAGAGGAGAAACTCACCTAACGGCATATTTTTCTTTTACGCCTTACCATTTTGAGCGGCGATACCTCCATTCATGCAGCCGACCCGGAGGTTGAGACCTTTTTTTTTGTGTGTGTGTGTGTGTGCCGCGGTGTTTTCTTTGTGCTCCTCCTCTCAACAGCTTTAACAATTGCTTGCACCGTTTGTCTTCCTCCTCTTCAATCTCCTCTTCCTTTGTTCACAACTTGCCTCACTACCAACAGATAGTGCCAATCCATCACTTGCGCGAATTTTGTTGACAACCCTCAAAGAAGGTTCTGCTCAGCACCTTCACAGTGCCGCCTCCGTACTCAACCTTGCTGCGCCGCCCCAAGATGGCCTTGTAGACATCCACAGAAGCTGAGCATTGATTTCACAAAGGCGTGCATCGTGTCCGTTCGCTCCTTCCTCATTGTTACAATGATAAAAAAACAGTTGTGCGATGCCCGTTCAAGACGCTGAAAAACAAAAAGGGAGCGAGGAGGCAAAGCGAGTGAACACGAAAGCATCTACGTGCGTGGTGACGATGCTCCAGACACAAGAGGAAAACCACTGCACCATTCTTGCTTCCTTGTAGAAAAAAAAAGGACTATGTTGCGCGCTGTACTGCCTGCAAGGTGCTCAAAACAGCTGTCTTCGTTGCTTAGTCCTCCATAGTGCCGAAGTAGCGGTCGCCGAAGTCGCCCAAGCCGGGCAGGATGTACATGTTCTCATCCAGGTCATCATCAATGGCGGCCGTCACAATCTGAATCTTCGGGAAGCGGCCGAGGAACTTCTTGATGCCTGCAGGCGCGGCCACCAGGTTCAGAAAGATGATGTTCTCTTCCGGCACGCCGTACTCGTGGATGAGGATCTCCGTCGCCTTGATGGCGCTGCCGCCGGTGGCGCACATCGGGTCCAGCAGCAGCACGCGGCGGTTCGCGACATCCTTTGGCATCTTGCTATAGCTGAAGCGGGCATCGGGGCCCTTGTCAGCGCTCTTCTCGTCGCGCTGAACGAGGATCTTGCCGATACGCACGCCGCGGCACATCTCACGCAGCACGCGCTCCATCGACTCGCCAGCGCGCATGATGGAGACGCCGATGATGCCGCGCTCGTCGGGGCGGACGCCCTTGTACACCGCACCGGTAGGGGTGATTACGTTGCAGGGCTCCACGGGAATCATGCACAGGGCAGCCTCGAGGATGAGACGCATGATGCGCTCCGAGTAAAAGACAAAGTCGGTGCGCTGCGTCTGGACGTTGCGGATGACGGTGAAGAGGAAGTGCAGCTGCGGTGTCTGAGGCAGGAGGTGGAGGTGGCCGGGAAACATGTTCAGGATCTGCATCGTGCTTTCATGCTCCACAGCGGTGACGCTGTGCATGTGCGCGGCCGTCGTACCTTCGGTGTTGGCCATTGCAAAATGCTTGAAAAGAAGGAGGAAAACTAGGGAGACGGAAATAACGAAAAGGTCAGTTTTGATGGATGTTGGCTAGCTAAAAGAATATTATTTACTTTTTTTTTTTTAGGAGGTTTTTATATATATTTAAATCAAAGATTGTGTGGTGTAGCTAATGCTTGTGAGTATGAAGATATGCTTAGTTTTGACCACATTTGATTTGAGAAGGCGTCGCATGAAATACGTGAAGGGGGTGAGAGAGTTGACAACGCGAGGAAGCCGTGATGTGTGAAGGGTGAAGTGGAGGGGGAAGAGAAAAATGAAGACATTCTTCGTTTTTTTTTTTCAAAGGAACAAGTTGAAGGCTTTCAGTTCAAATGATATCGAGATCGTGCCCAAGTGCATATCTGTCGGAGGTAATCAGATTGGACTTTACTTGACGCTTACGTCGACAATTAGAGAAATCATTGGCACTACTCGGCAGCTCCACAAAAAGAACGGGTAACAACAGCTGATGCAGATGTTGCGTATCGGAGAGGAAATTGGATTGGGAGTCAAAGCACGGGGAAATAAAAGAAAATAAAAAAATGGTGAGCACTTGTGCTCTCGGTTGTATACATAGAACTTTACACGAAAAAAAAAAGAGGGAACCAGAGAATCGGCGAACACAAAAGTGAATACAAAAGGCAAGAGACTTGACCAGCAGCGTCCTCACAGCCATCAAGAGCGCAGGCGCATGGCCCCAGCCGCCGTTGCCTCATCGCTCTTCAAGTCTGCCAAAAAAAAAAAAAAACAGACGCCGTCGCCGCCTACGCCTTTTTAAAGCGTCCCTTCATATTCACCAGCCGTCGGAAGTCGTCGAGGCTGATGCGGCCATCACCGTCGAAGTCAGCCGTCCCAACAAGCAGTGTCAAGTCCTCTTCGTTCAACTCGCCAAAGCCGATCTGGGCCATGATGCGCGCCAACACCTCCCTCTCCACAAAGTGCGTGTTGCGGGGGTCGTACACGCGAAAGGCCTCCCCCACGGCATCGAACCCATCCTCGCCGTTGCCGCTACCCGCCACGTGGAGGAACGAGGCCGTAATGCCTGCGTCGTGAGACTGCGTGAAGGCGCCAGGACTGCCATGTCGGCGCGTGCCACCGCTGGCAACTTGACGATGCGCCGGTTCGGCGACACCGCTTGCCGCGCTAGCGCCGATGTGCTGCTGCAGTTGCTGAAAGGAGTGAATGAGATCCCAAAGCTGGTCCACGTCCAGCCCGGCGCGGCTGCCGTACACACGCGAGGCCGTCGCGTTGGGCGACGATTCAGGAGACGCTGGCGGTTCTGCCACGGCTGCGCCGCCGCCGCCGCTGGGGCCCACAGGCTCGGCAGGGGAAGACTTGGACGCGGTGCCGGTGTTGTGGCTGCGTGGGCCGTCCGCCGCGAAGGGCGAGGTGAAGGTAGGCGCGGTGTTTGGCGGCTCCGACGGGCTGTTTTGACTGCCCCCAACGACGCCGTTGTTGCCGCTGGGGTCCTCGACGAGAAATTTGTACTCCTTGCTCGTCAGCTGCGGGTAGAAAGCGGAGAGGCGCTGCTTCAAATTTGCCATGGTCAGGATGCCGCTGCCGTTGACATCAAGGAACTCAAATGCAGCCTCGACGTCCTCGCGAGTGAGGCTGAAGGGCGGAAGGTCCTCCCTTCGCATCGCCGGCTTCGCAACGTGGGAGAGCAAGTCGCCCCCGTCTGGGTTCATGACAATGAAGGACCCGCTTGGGCTGATCACGCTGCTGCTGTGGCTGCCACGCTCGTCCGCTGCGTCATCGGGGGCGGCGGTGGAGAAGTGCACACTGCGTGGTGATTTGGAGGTGGTGATGGTGTGGTGTGTTGGCCGTTGTTGCGATGCTGTGCCATCGTCGTGTACACCAGATTCCCCATGGGAGGCGAGAGAGACCCTCCTAGACGGAGGGGCAGAGTTGAAAGCAGTCGACGGCTTCATTGGTGTTGGTTAGCTGCTCTGCGTGTGTATGTGTGTGTATGTGTGTGTGTACGCGTGTGTTGGCGAATAAAAGGGTGCGTGGGATCAGTGTTGTCTCTCTCCTTTGGTGAGACGGATACAGCAGCTCTTTATATATATATATATTGTGTATGTGTGTGTGGGTGTATCCTGTACTTCAACAAAGCGAGCAAGAAAGAAAGAGAAAAGAAAGGAGTAGCTAAAAAGAAAATGGTAATTTGGGTATTGCTCTCTACAGAAAAGTGACGAATCACCAACGATGCCCTCTAGATTAGAAGAGCGCACAGAGAAAGAGAGAGAGAGAGTGCGGCAGAGCCACCGTTCTGTTTGTTTGGGCAGGAAACATCGACGGACGCTCTCGCAGGGAGGCACGAAAAAGACAAGGAAAAAAAGGTGACGTCATCTAAGTCGTTTGATCAAACAGCAGTTGGTCAACATCACTGAGCAGGTTGTTGAAACAGCCTCGTCACTGCTATCCAAAGATCTTGTCATTCCATGACACACTGCTTTGTGCTTCACCTTCCAGGTCCTCATTGTCTGTTGCTGTTTGCTTGTGTTCTCCTCGGGAAGAAGAGGTTGGGGGAAAAAAAAAGAGAAAAATAAACTTGCAAGGCATTCCTCCAGGAGGAGTCAGCGTAAAACGATAGGCATCAGCTTCAATCATACACCAATTACGATTGAACGGGAAACAAACAAACGAAAAAATAGAAAACACCATCGAAACCGTGCCAATATTTGTTTCCCAGAAAGAAAAAGTAAGACATTCAAAGGAGTGCATATTTAATTATCAGTTGCACGGGAAGAGAAATAGACGAATTTGATCAGGCCAACCAAGCAGCTCCACTGCAAACAAAAACCCACTTCACAACTTTCTATCTCTCTCTCTCCTTGTCATCTTACTGAAAAGAGACACGGTGAAAGGCAACGACGAAGAGACTGACAGGCAGCTAACACGTACCAGCAATAATAGAAGAAAAAAAAAAAACAGGAATAGCTCGAATGTGTGAGCTGAACATGAATCACCCCTCTGAGGAATACAAAATGCCGTCGTTCTGAAAAGCAAAACAAAAAAAAGTTAGTAAACTAGCGCGCCTGCAAAGCACTAAGGATCTTTGATCGACGGCGGCAGCACAACAGACAACCGCGCAGAACCTCTCCCGCAGTCTTCTCTGCTTCTTGTTTTTGCCGCATCACCCACAAAAATAAAAAGCCATATGTACTGCACTCGGCCTAAATTGCTCAGAAATAGCACCAACCACAACAACAAACGAACAAATAGGAAAAATTATAAATTAATTGTCGGACAGCATCTTATCCTCGTTTCTTGTTTGAATCAGCGGAACAATTCGTCTCAGCAGAGAAAAGAGAGAGAAGCGCTCACCCAGGAGTACTTACCTTTTAAAGAAACTTCGCCAATGTTACAGGGAGACTTAAAGACCCACCTCGTTCTTTTGAGGGTAGTGTACACTTATAGGATTTTTGTTTGTTGTTTGTCTTATCTTGCCACATGCACCTGATTGCCGAGAAAACGCGACAGGTAAGAAACAAGGTTTTGCGCTGCCGGTCACCTTCTCTGCGAATATAAAAATTACGGAAGAATGGCAACAAGAAACATCAGTAGGCATTTTTTTGTTGTTGTTTTTTACGATAACCTAGATACCACAACACGTCCGACAACACTGCCAGTGCGAAGCGAGAAGATATCGAGCCCTGAATCGAATAACTATGTAGCCACACAAAAATAAAGAGCAAAAATAGGAAAATTAAAACACTTGAAACTTGCTCCTGGGTTTGTTGCTACTAACCTTACTAATGATGGTGTTTTCTTTTTTTTCTCTCTCTTCGTACCAGCTTTTGAGAAGAGCAATTTAAAATGAAGCGCAGCAGGACCATTCAACAATAATAATGATAATAATAATAATAATAATGCGGGTGCTTTATCTTCTCGAAGGTATGAGGTAGGTAGCGCACACACACACACAAAAGGAAAAAGAAGAGCGTAGTTTTTTTGGGGTGAGTGGTGAGGAAGGGATGCGCCACCAGTACTTACGCACACGGTGCGCTATTGCTCCTTCAAACAGCTTCCTCTACTCTCCGTCAACGACCGCCAAGGCAGCACACACACACACAAAAAAAAAAAAAAAAATGGACCTTTGATAGTGGCGCAGTGCATTCAATTAATTTCGAAAGGCAAAGAAAAAAGCAAGCTTTTCCAACAGCAAGGCGAAAGAAATGGTTACACTTCTGTTATTGTTGTCCCAGGTCAAGCGCGAGTGCGAAGACGCGCAGAAAGCGAGAGAGGTCGACCAGAACTGAAACTTTAAACGACGAACTTTATATAAATATGTTTTTTTTTGTATTTTTTTGAATTTCCGTTCAAAGTGCTCTTTCGCTCTGCCGCAGCCGAATTCTCATCTCCTGAGCCGCACCAGCGCGCATAAATGGAGCCAGAGACAAAATATAAAAGCAGGATGCCTTTTAACGCCACAAGCGAAGAATCGATCGCGCATGCTCAAACAATCTTCACCTCCACACTGCTCTGCTTGTGGTCCTTGTCACGGGTGTCGGTCAGTGGGCGTTGCAGGACGAAAAACGCGCAGCGGTACACGAGCTGCTTCATGCTTCGCTGGTTGTTCGTGTAGGTTGTGTCGATGAAGGTCGGCGGACCGTTGAGCACAAAGCCGATGCGTTGCGCCACCGTGAGCACCTCACCCAGCGACAGCTCAATGGACATGTCGTCGGCACTATCGGCAAAGTGGTAAAGCAGAGGACCCACATTCACCCAGTATCCACCGGGCACGAGCAGGTTGTAGATGATCTCTAGGTACTCGATGATGTTGTGCGCCGTGTCAATGAAGAAGCAGGTGGCGACGACCGACCACGTCTTGTGCTGGTGCGGCTTCGCATAGACCTCGGTGAAGTCACCCGCCACCATAGAGAGCTGGCCAAAGCCTAGGCCCTCATCCCGCAGCGCATCAATCGCCTCCGACGCGCATAGGTCGGGAATCTGCACCTCGGCAAACTGATCGGCGCGGTTGACCAGGTTGCACGTGCTGTCGCTGTAGGGGTAGATGCGGTGCTGGCAGGACTCGAAGACGTGATTCTGGATGTAGTGGCCGGCGATGAGCATGTGGTAGCTAAACTCGTTCGCCTGGGCGAAGAAGCCGCGCAAGGCCAGCTCCACTGAGAGGCGGCACAGGCCCGCGCCAGGGATGAGCACCCGCACGTGTTCGCGCTCGTTGCGATTGGGGAAGCAGCGCTCCAACGTGTCGAGGATTGGCTTGTACACGCAGTCGCGCTCCGCCACGCCCTCGGCGGACCAGTCGCGGACGAACTGCCGCAGTGTTGAGAAGACTTTGTCCATGTCCAGCGGGGTTGGCGGGGGCACCTCCTCCATGCGCACCGTCGTGCCCTCGGGCCAGTAGCTGTCGAAGAGCTCCTCACTTGCCTCACAGATGGCATCAAAGAAGGTACTATTCACCTCGATGCACTCCAAATACTTGTCCAGGATCTTGTCGAGGTCGATGCACAAAAGGTCGCGGTGCTGGTCCTGCAGCTTGCGGAAGTTGGTGCGGCGCATCTCGCGGGCAGCCATCGCCTGGCGCTT
The DNA here is from genome assembly GCA_030849845.1 of Crithidia brevicula. NCBI lineage: Eukaryota > Euglenozoa > Kinetoplastea > Trypanosomatida > Trypanosomatidae > Crithidia > Crithidia brevicula. The sequence goes on along the minus strand of JASAOD010001992.1, from coordinate 21,528 downwards.
GTAGTGGTGAAAGGCACGAACGGTGCGCAGAAAGCTAATGTGGTCTTCGATCATATCCGGGTCGATCACGACGCCTGGCGCGGGTGCGTGGGGTTGGTACAGGGCCATGGGCTGGCTACCAAGCGCGCTGTCCGCCGAGTACGGTGGGGGAGGAACGCCCTGGTGCTTGTCGCCCGGCGCCTCATTGGACTTCCCGAGTACCGGGCTCGAGCGCTGAGAAGTTGCGCCAGTGTTGCTGGTCCCGTGTTCTGCAGAGCTCGCCGTGGCTGACATGATGATGATGAAGCTGTCTCAAATAATAATGATAGTAATAACAGGTTGAAGAGGTGGCGCTAGTTGTGTTTCTTCCTTGATGCCGCTGAGGTTGCTAGTGCTGATTATTTTTCCTCACCTTTTTGTTCGTTTGTTTGCTTTGTATGTGGTGTGTAGCAAAGAAGTTTGTTTCGTTTCGTTCTTCTTCTGCAATCTGCAGAAGACCGGGGCGGAGTGAGGAAAAGAATAATGAAAACATAGTAGCGCGGCAAGGGAAAGGATGTGGAGGTGCAGAAGAACAATGCCAGCACATTTTTTAGAAAGCTAGCGGAAGGGTTCACCACCTGCTGAAAAAAAAAAAAAAGAGGACGAGAAAAACGGCAAACTGCCTTTCCACTTTGTCTAATAGACTTCTTATTGTCTCTCTCTTTTGGTAACCTGGTGCTGAAATTAATGGATATGCGATGGAACACTAAACCAGACATCGGGTGTAATAAGTGAAACACGAGATACGTCGAAGTGCGACGCAGAGCTATATTTTTCTCTGCAACGTAGAAATCAAACAGAAGGGCAATATTTTGTAGGTAAGACACTAGCAGCAGCAGCACCGCGGTATTGCATCCACCGCTTTTATTCTGCTTTCTCTATCCGAACACACACACACACACACACACACACATCACACATCACACATCACACATCACACATCACAACACTCGCAAAGCGCGCAGATGCAGAAAGTCCGACAAATCACGCTCCAGCTTGTATCGGACAACGTGCATCCGCTCATAAAGACTGACGAGCTCGGTGCGGGCCTCCTCCTGCGTCCGCACCCACATGTTCAGCTCCGACCGAAACTGTGGTGCACAGTGATCTTCCCGGTACCACTTCCGCAGCTCGTGAACGGTGTCACGGTAGTCCCGCAAGTGCCGGTCAACAGCGTCCTCGGCGTCCGCCAGGGCGTCGTACTGGCTGCGCAGAACCGCAACATCCTCGTCGCTCGCGACGGGCAGGACGGACAACGTCACCGCCGACGTCGTCGCATTGGACCCAGCCCCACTATAAGCCGCGGCAGAAGCGCTGGCGATGGTGGAGGAGGACGTAAGGGAAGGAGCCTGCTGTGCTAGCGAGGTGGCGACCTGAAGGCACTCCCGCACCTTGTCTGCGTCTGCACCTCTGCACCAGCCGTGCAGGTCGCCACGCTCGAGGGACTTGGGGCATTCCTGCAGCGACTGAAAGAGCCGCTGCCGCTGCATGGGGGCGGCCTCCAGCGGCGAGGCGGTGGACTGCTCTGATCCAATGGATGACACTTTGGCCGTCGCAGCCCCCTCCGCCCTTGCCGCTCGCTCCTCCCTGTCTGAGTCTCCATCGGTTGCTGAACTGCCATCCGACGCGCTGGACGAGTTTGACCGCTGCCGCTTGCGTTGTGCGGGACCTCGCTCGTGCGCCATCAGCTCTGGGTGGCGCTTTCGCGTCTCGAGCACGACCTCGCGATCCACGTAGCGCTCCATCGCATCTAAGAGGCCAGCGGAGGCCGGCCAGTGATGCGCCAGAGCTGGGTAGGCGCGGTTGACGGCCTTGTGTCGCAGCTCGCCATCGGCAAAGCCGTCGACCTTCATGAGCAAATACGCCTCGTTTTTGAGCTCGCGCTGCTTCGGTTGCCGGGGCGAAGGAATGGTGAGCTGCTCTACAGCTGCTGCGACGGCGGCCGCGGAGTAGCGCGCCACCACCGAAGACGTTGGTCCTGCACCGCGCACCTCACAGATCAAACCTGAAGCACCACCAGACGACGCCGCACAGACTTTTCGCACCACGAGCGACGCCGTCACTCGTTGAGGGGCGAGCGCCTGGACGAGAAGGCGAACCAAGGCGTTGTGGTGGTTGGCTAACTCCTGCAACGACAGCCCATCTAGGCTAGCGATAACGTTGTTTGTGGGTGCTGCTTGAGGTTCGCTGGCGGCTGTGTTGTGTGGCGGTACGGAGGTCGACGCCGACGGCGTTGTTGGGACGGCGCTGGTGGCCACCGTGTTGATCGGACTGCCAGTGTGCGTCGCGGTGGCCAGCGCAGGTTTCTCGGATGCTTTGGCGGCTGCCTCACGAGGATCGCCATTCATCACTGGTGACAGCTCACGAGAGCGGTGAGCAGCAGCGGGAGGAACAGCCGGGGAAGCAGACGGGGACGAAGGAGTTGCCGCCAGCGGAGATGGCGGGCGTGCCAACGTTATTTCTTTCCACGTGTCTGGTGCCATAATATACCGTGCATCCGTATTTAATGGCCGACAAGCCGACTCTGCGGACACGCCTGCAAGGCTTTCGTGGCTCGGCTCTGCACTTTCCATGCTCCACGTCTCGGTGGTGTCAACGGCCGAGGTGCCGCTGCAGCAACACAGCTCCACCGTCCAGCGGCGCTGTGCAGCCACGTCGTCAAAGACGGCATACCTCATGACGGTGGTTGAGTGGGTACTCGCATTAGTGGACGCTGTGTTGATCTTCGCCGCCGCCGCCGCTGAAGCTGATGCTGGTACGCTGTCAGCCTGCGGCAGCTCGGCAGAGAGGTAGGCGTAAACGCGGTGTGTTTTTTGGGAAATGACTGCGGTGAGAGATGGGGGTAGCGATCCTACAACGCACGATGACGACACCATCCCGGACGACGTTGATGACGGGATGGAGCTCATGTGTGTGTGTAGATGTAGTTGGGGAAGACAGAATGGATCTGTGGCGAAAAAATATATATATGTGCAATCGAGATTGAAACAACTATCCCGCGTGAGACAGGGGCAGCGCTCTGTTAAAATACATACATATATAAAGACAAAAAAAAAAAGCGAAGGTGAGATCAAAGGTGGGTGAAATTCATTGGCTCGTGCATATCTTCACGTTCGTCAATAAAAAAAATTAAGTTATTTTATCGGCCGCAATCTAAGATAACGAAGCGGCGAACTCCTCCTAGTCACGCAGACACCTGCTGCGTCTGCCCGCTATCCGCAGCCTGATTTATTTTGCCGCGTGAAAGTAACCTTTCTAATTCCTGATGGTGCAACGTGCAGCCAATTGACACTTCTGCATTTGACGATCGTATTTCCTGCTTTATTTATATGTGTGTGTGTGTGTGTGTGGATGTGTGTGCCTGTGTTGACAAAGATAGTGTACAGTTGTGCACACGCCGCTCCTCACGGCAATGGCAGCAGCGTCGGAGACGTAAGACGAGAATGAAAAGCAAACAATTATAGAGCGGCAACAAAACTTCTTCATGGGCTTCTGCTGCCAGCTCTTGTTTCTCAGCGACGGCGCGCACGCTGGGCGACGAGTTTTGCGGCCTCCTCCCTTCGCTCAGCTGCCGCCTTCTCACGCGCGGCCCGCTCCGTCTCCATCCGCGCCGACTCGGCCGCCTTGGCCTTCTTGCGCTCCTGCACGACGCGGCGGTGCTCCGCAGCGCGCTCGGCCTCGCGCTGTGCCTCGCGCTTCCGCTCCTCCTCCTCCTCCTGACGCCGCCGCGCCGCTGCCACCCTCCGCCGCTCCTCCCGCACCGCCTCCATCCGCTGAATCTGCTGCGGTGTAATACCGCTAGGGGCCACCACTGTCAACACCCGCGCTGTGTCCGGTGGTACGGAAGTTGGGTCGCCATCGCCGACGGCGTCAGTAGCGCTCTTCTTCTTTTTGCTCAGCTTGCTGCCGTTGCGCTTGTCCGCCTCAGAGGCGGCGGCGGGCGGTGCGGGAGGGATGGCCGGCACGAGGACGGTGTCCGCCGTCAGCATATCGCTGGTCGCCACACAGGAGAGCGTCACCTCGTAGGTTCCGCCCAGCACACCCGCCACCTCCTCGGGGGCGTCTATCGACGCTGCTGCTTTCTTCTTCGGTGCGGACTTTCTTAACTTCTTTGCGGGGGGCGGCGCTGGGGTCCACACCGAGAAGGGAATGGTGTTGGCCACTAGGAGAGGCAAGGGGTTGCCCATACGCTCCTGGTAGTGCGTGCAAAGGGTACCGGCCAGTTCCGTCTTGAGGTGCGTGAGCAGCACCACGTCGCCCACCGCCTCCATGGGCTCCCCCGTGACACAGGCAGGGCAGACGTGCACAGGTTTTGACTGGCCGTTCAGCGTGGGCAGCGCACGAGCGTGCACGAGGCAGTGCCTCACGCAGCACAGCCGACCGCAGCTGGGGCAGTTTGCACGGCGCATTGCCGGTGTGGCCGGCCGCCCGCACGCCTCGCACTGGGTTGGCCCTGTCTTCGTCTTTACGGTGTCCAGCACGCGCCGGTAAGGCGCCAAGACCGGCAGGGTCCGCAATACCAGCACCGTGTCCGCCATTTGCGTCACGGCGACTTGAGTGAAAAGCCGTAGGTCAATGCGTTTCTGAAGGGTGAAGCACGGCTCGAGCGCGACCTCCGCTACCACCTCCTTGGCCTTCGTTTTGTTGCTGTTGCGGCCGCCGCCTTCTGCTGGCGCCGCGCCGGCCTCGCTCATCTTATCCATTCTCTCACGTACAAGGTACAGCACGTCGTGGTTGGTCACAAAGACAAATTCCTTCACCGTTTTCGCGGTCGCCCAGTTGACCACGCGGTGGGCAACGCAGGAGAAGACAAGTCGCGGCACGTCCAGCTCACGCGGCCGCTCCCACGCCGTCTCCTCAGTTAGCGCATTCACGAAGAACTTCCTACGCTGCTGCCCTGCTTCCACCGTAGAGGTCCAAAACGCCCGCCACGCTCGGGCAATAGGATCAAACTGGAACATCGCATCCGTGGCGATGGCGAGGCGGCTGGACAGCGCACGCGGGACGGTGCCGCCGGCCGCACCAAGCAGCGTCTGTGGCCCGGCTGCGGCGACGACGGCGTCGACGTCCACGTAGAGTCCCTCGTAGGCACGAAAGACGCTGTCGGCGCGGCGGACTTTTCCCCTGCGCTGATACAAGCGATCGAGCTTTGCCTTGAGCCGCAGCAGCTGCTTTCGCTGGGTGTAGCGCCGCCACGCGCGTTGAATGGTGATGGAGAGGGCGTGGAAGGCGGCCTCGCGACTTTGCTCCAAGGCCAGCACGTGTTCCGGCTGCCGGATAAAGACCTTACTCGTGCCGATGGCGTAGGACTGTGGTGGCAACACGTTTTGCTCGTTCTGCAAGTAAGACAAAATGGCCTCGCAGGCCGCCTTGTCGGTGCCGCGGAAGGGGCGCGGGTAGGTGGCGGGGCAGGTGTACTTGAACCGTTTGAGAAACTTGTCAAAGTACTGGCGGTAGCTGTACCCGGCCCGTCGCACCCGCACGTTCTCCAGAAGACCGAGGTACTTCACCTGATGCAGCACGCGCGCCTCATCAAAGAAGTCGCCCCGCTTCACATCGTTCGATTTGATGGCGCGGACGTAGTGCGGGGTGCACTGCTTAAGCGTCCGCACCAGATCGGCAGCTTGCAGTCGGATCTTCGATCCCGCAGTCGTCGACGCCCGCCGGGTGCTGCCGCCGCCGCCCCCACCAGCACCTGTTGGGGAGGCGGCCGCCAGCCCGTCCGCCAGCACCTCCGTCAAGACCTCCAGCACAAAGCTCGTCGTGCACTGCGAGAGCACCTCCACCACGTCCGCGCCGAGGCGGTCCTTGTTCCGGCCAACAAAGCCATCGGTGCTGTACTCCACATCCCCGGCGTAGTGCTTAATGATGAAACCGCGCTCGCTGCGTACAAAGTTGGGGTGGTCGCGGTAGGTCATGTCCAGCTTGTCCAGCAGCTTGCGGTCCGCCACCGACTCCTCCTCCTTCGCCATGGTAAGACAGACGTCGTCTATGAGAGCAAAGAGGCCTGGAGGGCGGTTGCTCTCGATAAGGTCGCACACGATTTGGTTATCGAAGTACTTGATGGCCTCCCACGGGATGTTCTCGCGAACGTACTCCTCCTGCTCCACGCGCAGCGTCAGCTCAATGAAGATCTGCTGCAGCTTCTCGTTGACGTAATTGATGCAGAACTGCTCGAAGCCGTTCTTGGCGAAGATCTCAAACCCGTAGATGTCGAGCACCCCCAGCATGAGTGCGTGCGGGGCGTCGCCAAAGGCGATGTTGACGGAGCTCACGATGAACTCAAACACGCCTTCGTACAAGGCCTTGGCGATGGCGTCGCGCGTGTTGCGGCATTGCTGGGCGTCGGAGGGGGTGAAGACGATCTCCGACGCACCCATCTGCAATTTGCGCCACGTCAGCGCCTTCAGCAGCGCCGCCGCGTCCACGCCAAGTTGCTGCGCGACAAAGGGAAGCACCGCGGCATTGGCCAGAGTGCAGGGCTGCTGCCCGGCAGCCCGCTGTCCACCCTCCTCTGGCGCCACGAACTCCAACTCCCCGAGGTGCAGGACCAAGCAGAGCACCTTGACGACCGATATCTGATCATCCCGCGTCATGCCCATCGCCTCCATCGCCATCAGCGTCTCCTTCCAGCCCCGTGCGTCGTCGATGCCGGTGCGCGGGGTGAAGTCGCTGGCGTGCCGCCCAGGTGCGATGACCGGCCGCAGGTACCGCCACGGGTAGACGGGAAGCGAGGCAGACCCCAGCCGCGCACTCGCCACGTTCGCCTCCAGCCCATCCATGCGCATCTCCGTGAACACCGCCGCCCAGTCGACCTCGCCGCTGCCGTCGTCGTCGGAATCATCAGCACTGCTGCTGCCACCACCACCGGTCGCACGCGTTTTTCTTTTGCGCGCGTGCGCGTCGCTTGACTGCCCTCGCGCGTGGAGAGCCTCAGCGGCCCCCGCACACAGCTGGTAGAGGATGTGGAAGTTGCACTCACCCTCCTGCTGACTCGACACACGCGACTTCTCCAGCAAGAAGTGCGACATGTGGCCCCCAACAGGGCCGCCGCGGATGTCAAAGTAAATCTCCAGAAACTTGCCGAATCGAGAGCTGTTGTCATTCCGCAGTGTTTTTGCGTTACCAAAGGCCTCGAGAAGCGGGTTGGACTCGAGAATGATGCGCTTGACCTTTTGCATATCGCTGGTGTTGCCCGATACGGCGGAAATGTACTGCATGATTTGTTTGGAGGCCTCCGTCTTGCCAGCGCCGGATTCACCAGAGATGATGATGCACTGATTCTCCTCCTCTGAGACCATACTGCGGTAGGTATCCTCGGCTAACGCGAAGATGTGCGGCCCACCGAGGGCGGCATCGCCGGGCTCCTGGCCTTCTAACAAGGCGTCACGCACTCCATCTAGACGCCCGCTGTGACGGTAGAACTGCATGTGTGCCTCATTGTACAAACCAGGTATTTGCTTGAAGGGATTGACGACGAGGAGGACGGAGCCGATGCTGGTGTAGATGAGATCCTCCTTGTGCCGCACGGCAAGGTCCTCAGTGATGGCCTTTTCGGTAATTTGCGGGAGAAGAACAAGGTCCTCGACGCCAACAGTTTCTCGCTGTTTGTACTCGGATGCCATGACGATAGATGAAGAGGAGACCTATTACTCAAATAAAATGGAAAAACAAGGGGTAGAGAAAGAAAACAGGTGAGAAAGTAAGCAAATGCAACAAATAGAAAAGAAAAAAGTAGCTGCACCACTATCTTCTCATTACAAATCAAGAAAAGAAGACAGTCGTAGTCCAGCAGAGAAGAAGAGGCTAGAAGAGAAGACAAAGAAAGGCAAAAAAAAGTGTCGCGCTTGACGGCGCACACACAAACAAACGGATACACCCGCTCGCACTGGCACCGAAGATGCGAGGCTGGCGAGGTGCGCTTCGAGGCGTACCGATGCCGCGCAGACCGTAGCCCTCGTTGTGTATGAGTTGAACGCTGCGGGGGAAAAGTCGCAAAGCACGGAGCACGCACTCCTCCACGTGAGTCGATACGGAGTTGAGAAAAAGAGAGAGGTGGCTGCTAATTTCAGTATACAAAGACGAAGGTTGTGGAAGATAGTAGAGATTTATAGATCAGCAAGTCAAAAAAAAAAAGAGACAGTGAGAAAGAAAGAGCGGGATTGGAAACGATCGCGCAACTACATGTGCATCGTTTAATCGTCAACACTAAGCAGAAATGCATGTGCTTCTCTCCAGGTGCTGAGGATACACATACAGCATTGAGATGTACACAACGATGAAGAACACTTTAAAGGAACGAATATCATTCTGACCTTGAGTACGCATGAAGGAGAATGGCAGGTGTGTCGTAAATGCACCTTTTACAAAAAAGATAACAGCACAGGCCGGTTTCATTCTCCTCTAAGGAAAAAAAAGGATCGTATTCGCTGCCTTTTTTCTCCTCTCTCCTCTTTCTCTAGCGCACTGCTCTGCCCCTTTGATACAATCTTATTTCATTTCTTTCGACATGACAAACTGTCTACGATGAAAATCACATCAGACCCGGTGAAAGTAAGAGAAAAGGGGAAAGTGAACATTTGATAAAAAAATAAAAATAGGAAAAAAGGGCAAAAAGCGCCGCTCTTTCACCTGCATTGTCGATATGCGGACGCAAGCATCGAAGCGAACGCCCGACTTCACTTTTATGAAGACGCACTTAAGTGAGGGGGGAGTGAGAAAGAAACGTTACTTTGTTTGACGGGAAAGAAAAAAGTGATTTATTGAAAATAGAAAAAAAAAAAGAAGAAAAGAATTGGCGTCAAGAGGGTCGAAGGCACGTCAAAACACGGTTCGTCTCAAGTGAGCGGAATGGTGAAGTTCAAATTACACTGTCAACACAATTTTTTTAGCGGTATAAATGGTAATGATAAGGGAAAGAAGAGAAAAACCACGTTCTTACAAGCAACCTTCTTGCAGTCGCGTGCGGAACGTAGTTCGTTTCCCCTCTCCCGTTGCTCAGTCTTTTTCTATTATTATGTCCTCGTTGCCGCTCTGCAACAGCCGTGCGTTCTTTGCAGTTTCTGAAATTAACAAGACATAGCGAAGGCGTTATTCTGTATTTGTTACTTAAAAAAAAAGGACAATGCTGACAACACTCACCATAAACAGAACCACTGTATAATAAAGAAGTAAAAAGGGGCTCGTGCTCACGATCAGTTTTTCTTTTCTTTTTTGACTCTCTTTCTTTATTTATCATCACAATTTTCGCCTCGCTCCTAAGATAGGAGCTGTCGTGTACCCCCACCAAAAACACCGTCAGGTTGAAGGAGAGTTTTGAGTTAGAAAAAGAAGCAGCTGCACATCTACGCACAGAAGCTCGTTGACCTTAGCTCGCACAGCACACACACACACACAATGTCGAGGGCAGAAAAATTCACACGCACAACTAGAAATTAAGGAGAAAAAAAAAGACAGCTTCTTCTATTTAGAGCTTAGTTTCTCGTCGTGCGCATTTGCAATCCTAAGCGATGGCTCGGTGCATGTGAGATGTGTGCGCGCGTGCCTCTCCCTACGCTCGCCCGTTCCTGTTTCCATGGGTATTTCTTCTATTTGTAAGCATAAACAGCTTTGATTCATTTACTCGTGCACTAGTAGACAAGGTGCAGTCACCTCTCTACGCTCCCTCCGTGTTTGTCTTCTCACGTACAGTGAAACGTGACACCCTTTTTTTTTCAATTCTTAATGAAACGCGCTGCTCTTTGTCGTGAGTATTTACCTCCCAAAAAGGTGGGGACAGGAAAAAAAAAAAAGAGCGAACTATCGCATCTCAGCAACGACGGTCTTATCGCGACCTCCTGCTGGTGATGTGAGTTCATTCCTTCGTGCGCATCGACACTGGCACACGCAACTCCGTTTCGAAAAAACCCCTTTTTTTTTTTTAAGCAAGCGGTGAAACAACAACGGAAAAAAAAATGTATTTTGACAGCATTGGCGGGGTATTAGAACGAAAAGTAGTGGAAGGGGAGCAAGGAGGGAGGAAGTGCAACTGCGAGACGCACACACTTAAAACAACAACAACAAAAGGAGAAGCAGGGAAATTATTATATATATATATAAAGAGAGAGAGAGAGAGAGAAAAAAAAAAAAAGACACGTGGTTGTATGAGTAGTAGATAGCGCGAAAAACGCGCTGCAAAAAAACGTGAGAAAGTGGAGAGGGAAGATGCACGCACGTGCATGGAAACCCACAGGACCAGTGGAAAACAACAGAAAAAAAAAATACTGAGGTTCACTTTTAGCAGGAAAAAAAAAGCAATAACCATGACTAAGTCTACACAACTGACTTCATACAACGATTTTTTTTTTTTTAAATAAAAGCAACAGAGAGATGTGCGCGAAAGGAGAGGGAGGCTAAAGAGTAAAGCGGGCGGTGGTGTGGTAAAGCAGACTGACTCCATCCCATGCTCACCCGCCCCGCCAAACGTACCGCCGCTTTACACCACAGAAGCAGCCGCCACTGCTTCGCATTGTTGACACAGTCCAGAAAGAGAAGATTAAAAAAAATCAAAGTGCCACCCCACTACAGAAAAAAAAAAACACTTAAATGCATCACATGAAAGAAAAGGTGCACAAAGCCCCATCATCTGTCGATTGAGTCGTTGTCCAACTGTTCAACACGAATGCAAATTGAGATTCGATTTCTGTGGCGGGTTGGCACCGCACCCGTCGTAAAATGCTGCTCGCGTGCGCTTGCTTGTTGTACGTCGCTTTGTGTGTGGGGACGCGCCTAAACACACAGAGAGATTCGTTGATGCAACAAGGTACATCAACACCTCGTAAGGAACGTTACGCACAAACACGTACGATGGTAAACAGAACACGAATTAAAAAAAAGGGGCCCCCAAGCTTCCTTTTGAATTGTTGTTCTTGTCTTTTGGATGGGGGTCATCCTGTGCGCTTTCCTGAAAAGGTATGTCAGAGGAAGACGGACGAAGACAGATTATCACCACAACAACACCCAGAGGAAAAAAAAAAATTGAAGGAAAGAGGAAGAAAGAAAAAGAAACACAAAGTTCAGGCGAGGCGAAGATCCGTCCATCAAGAGTACATACTGAACAAAATAAAAAATAAAAAATTCGTATAAACAATAACCGGCGAAAAGAAAAACAAAATGGGGGCAAACAGAGGAAAAAGGTGAGAGAGGGGGGAGAAATCAAACAAAAAAGGAAGACGTATTAAAGGGGCAAAAAAGTATCAAAACAAAAACGAAACAGAAAAGGTAAAGCAAAAAAAAAGATACGGGGAGTTGGGTGTTGAAGGAGCAGAACTTGGTCAAACGCACCCACGCGTCAGAAAACTAAATAGGCCAAACGTTGACCTTGCGAGCAAATAAAAAACAACCAGAAACCTGTTCGGTTTAAATTCACTAGTGGACTCCTACAGCCGAATGTTCTTTCTCTTGTAAAGTCTGATGCGCTCACGGTTACACAGTTCGGGCTAAAGATGAGCTGACCTGCGAGCAGTAGAAACAATCATAGTAAGGGTGGAATGAGAAATGCAAACCTCACTGTACTATTATTGTCTCGCTAGCACGTTGCTGCAGTAAAAACAAAATACTTAAAAAAAGACATGCGAATTGAAATTTGTGTCGTAAAGGGGTTTTGCACTAGATGTAATTACAACCACCAGCTGCGGAGCGTGCACCGTTTATAGGCAGATGCTGACTGAGGCTAGCGGTGCAAAGATGACACCGCAGCCCACTTCAACTCTACATGAGGAGCACAAGTGGCGAGGATCAGGGATGTGAAAGAAAAAAGTAACAAAGAAAGTCTGATCGTAGGTTTACTTCAGCAGGAAACGAAGAAGAAAAGTGAACAGCAGCAAACCCTCTGTCGTCTAGGACGATGTGGAGTTGTTGTACAGCTCCCAACGCGTCTTGTACTCGCCACCAAGCGCCATCAGCTCGTCGTGGCTGCCCTGCTCGATGATGTGGCCCGAGTCCAGCAGGATGATCTGGTCGCAGTTGCGGATCGTCGTCAGGCGGTGCGCAATGCTCACCGTCGTGATGCCGTGCTTGGCCTGGAAGGCATCAATGCCTCTCTGCACCTTCGACTCCGTCACGTTGTCCAGCGCGCTCGTGGCCTCGTCCAGCAGCAGCAGCTTTGGGCGGCGCAGCAGCCCGCGCGCAATCGCAACACGCTGCTTCTGCCCGCCAGACAGCGCGCGGCCCTTGTAGCCCACCTCCGTGTCGTAGCCCTCCGGCCACTTGACGATCTCGTGGTGGATGTGCGCAAGCTTCGCAGCCTCCACGATCTCCTCGTCCGTCGCATCGCCGCGTGCGTAGCGGATGTTCTCGCGCACCGTCCCGCTGAACAGGTTTGGCTCCTGCAGCACAATGCTGATGTTGCGGCGCCACTCCTCCACGTCCAGCTCCGACAGGTTCTTCCCGTTTACCTTGATCAGGCCAGAGCGGTGCTCGTAGAAGCGCGCCAGCATCTGGATGATGGTCGACTTGCCGCAGCCCGTCTGCCCCATCAGCCCATTCGCCGTGCGGTCGCCGAACTTCAAATTCACGGACGCAAGCACAACCTGCTTGGGACGCGCAGGGTAGATGAACTGCACCTTGTGGAAGTCGATGGCGCAGCCCTCGCCCAGGTCCTCGTCGCCGCGATTGTACGGGTCCACATCTGGCACGCGGTCGATCACGCTGAACACGCGCCTTGCCGCACGCTCGGCATCCGCGAGCTTCGTCGCGAAGCCGCCGGCCTCACCTGCATTTTGCGCGCCCATCAGTACGGACATGGCGGCGATCATCACGTCTTTGAAGTCCGCCTCGCCCTTGTCGATCAGCTTGCCGCCGTACCAGAAGCACAGGGCGTATACGGCGAAGAGAATGAATTGGGTGATGCCGTAGATCGAACCGGCGATGATGCCCTTCTTCACACTGCGCGGCCCCTCCTTCTTGAGCGCTGCCTTAAAGGCGGCTACACGATCATCCTTCATGTTGAAGGAGGTCACGGTGCGCACGTTCGACAGTGCCTCCGTCACGATCGTGTCATCGGTATCGCCCTCTTTGGCCGCCGTGTAACCGTTCATCAAGTGACGCTCCGCGACAGCGCTCAACGCGATCAACGGCATGCACGCCAGCGCGACGAACGCAAGCTTCCACTGGTAGATGAAACCGACCACAAGGCCGGCACCAATGGTGCAGGCGGTCTGCACCTTGAGTCCGATGGAAGGGCCCCATAGTTGATGCACCGCCTCGCAGTCACCGGACAGCATGCCAGCAAGCGTGCCCGCGTCACGGCCGGGAATGTCGAAGAAGCTCATATCCTGACGCATAATCTGGCGGAACAGCATCACGCGAATTTTGGTGGTCAGGTGCTCGCCAGCGTAGCCGTAAAAGCTGTGTAGGACCCACCCCGAGAAGCTTGCCAAGGCAAAGACAAAGTAAAGTGGTGCATACAGATTTGTACCGCTGCGAAGGGCTGCAACGTCTTTGTCCACCTTGTACTGACCCAACACCTGCAGCATGTACCCCAACAGAATAGAGTTCGTTGGGCGAGAGGCACCACCGATGATAGAGCCGAGAATGCCCAAGGCAATGGCCCACGTCTTGTCCTTGTTCAACTTCATCAACCGGAAGAAACCGACGCTCACCCGCTTCACCTCCCACTTAGCCAATTTCTCTATCGGTACCATCTGGCGCTCCGTCCGCGGCGCCTCTTCGTCCAGCTTGGCCAGCGAGGCCTCATCAAGGATGACGTTCAGGTGGTCCTCCTTGGCCTTGGCAACCTCGCTCTTGCCGCCCGCGCGGCTGCCGTCCGCAGGCACACCTTGGATCTTCGCCATCGCAGAGAACTCGCCGCCCAGCGCCATCAGCTCGTCGAACGTCCCGCTCTCCGTGATCGTGCTGCCCTCCACGCCGTCGTACTTCACGTAGTAGATGCAGTCCACGTCGCGGATCGTCGCCAGGCGGTGCGCAATGATGATCACCGTCATGCCGCCCTTCTGCATCAGCTGGTCCAGCGCACCCTGCACCTCCACCTCAGACTTCCGGTCCAGCGCGCTCGTCGCCTCGTCCAGCAGCAGGATCGGCGGACGCTTCACCAGCGCGCGCGCAATCGCAATGCGCTGCTTCTGCCCACCAGACAGCTGCGACCCGACCGCGCCGACGGGCGTGTTGTACTTGTCCGGCAGCGCCATGATCGTGTCGTGGATGTTGGCCTGCTTGCACGCCTCGATCACCTCCTCCTCCGTCGCGTCCGACTTGCCCACGCGCACGTTCTCCATCATCGTGCCCGCGAACAGGTTCGGCTCCTGCGACACAATGCCGATCTGGTCGCGCCAGTCGTGCAGGCACAGCTCGCGCATGTCCAGCCCGTCGCACAGCACCGCACCGCCCAGCGGGTCGTAAAAGCGCTGGATCAGCCCGATCATCGACGACTTGCCGCACCCGGACGCGCCGGAGAACGCCACCTTCTGCCCGCACTTGATCGTCAGGTTCAGGTCGCGGAACAGCATCATGTCCGGACGCGCGGGGTAGGCGAACTTTACGTTGCGGAACTCGATGCTTTCACGGAAGCTCGTCACCGGGATGCCGCCAGCGTCGATATCCACCGGCGGCACGCGGTCGATGGCCTTGAAAATCTCAAAGGCAGCCGCGCGCGACTCGGTAAAGGCGGTCATGCTCGGCGCCACAAAGCCCAACCCAAAGCTGCCCATGAGCACAGAGAAGAAGGCGGAAATGACATCCTGCATCTCTGAACGACCCCACTCCACAAGGTAGGAGCCAAAGAAGAAGGCGATGACGTAGCTGATGAAGACGAGCGCCATGATCACCGCCGCCGAGAGGTTGCCCGCGAACTCCTTGCGGATGCCACGGTCCTGCGCAAAAAGCACCGCCTTGTGAAACCGCTCCGTCTCATAGTCCTCCTTGCCGAAGGTCTGCACCGTGCGGATGTTCTCCATCACCTCCGTCGCCATCGAACCGGCCTTCGCGAAGTGCTTCCGCGAGGACTCCGTCATCTTTGCGACGATGTTGCCGATAATGGCAGCCATGACGGCGATGAAGGGCATCATGCCGAACATGACAAGCGTCAACTCCCAGCAGAACACAAAGCCAAACACAAAGCCCAGAACGCCCATCGAGGCAAAGTTGACACCCTGAGAGAGCTTGTCGTTGATGCCGTTCTGAATGACACGCGTGTCACCGGTCATGCGGGCCGTCAGCTCGCCAGGGCTGTGCTCGTCGTGCCAGCCAATGTCCTGCCGCAGCACCGCCTGGAAGAAGCGCAGGCGGATGCGAGCCACCTGACGACTGGCGGCGATGGTCCAGCACAGCACGTGCCCGCCGCACACCACGAACATGCCGATGCCAATGTACACCATGATCAGCGCCGTCTTGGCTGTCGTTTTCTCCGCCTCGCCTTGGGCGCTCATCAGATCCGTCGTAATACGGCCGAACACGAAGGAGAAGAGCGGCATGCCGGCACCACACGCAACGGCGAAGACCGTGCCCACGATCATGAGCACGCGGTCGGCCACGTCGGCGTAGCGAAAGATGGTCAACACGGACACGCTCTGCCGCTCCTCTGCCGGCTTCACCACCTCCTCGTTGGAGAAGAGCGGCTCGTTGTCGTTGTGGCTGCTGGTTGAGTCCTCGTCCTCTTCCCCTTCCGCTGGCGCACTTTTCTTGAGGGGGCTGGAGAAGGCACCGCTGTCTTGTGCGCCGCGGTGGGAGTCGGAGCTGGAAGCGGTGCGCCGTCCGCCGTTGAGTAGAGCATGTGAGGCCGTCCGGTCATCGTAGGAAGCCTCCGCCAGCACGTCACCGAACACTTGCTGCGGCGAGAACGGCTCCCGCGAGTCTTCGCTGCCAAACGCGCTCTCGCCATCGCGGCCGTCGTTAGCGGGCTCGTTGTGGAACATGGGCGAGACGGGAAGAGAGAGAGAGAGAGATGAGAAGAAATCAAAGAGCGAAGAGGCAAGAAAAAACAAAAAGCGACTCTATGTGCGCTAGTACAAGTAAAATTGAAAATTATAAAAAATGAGAAGAGACTTAGAAGAGAGAAGGAAAAACAAAGCAGTATTCAGAAAAGAGATGAAAGGAAACAAAAAAAACTTTTTTTTTTTTACTTGCGCTCTTCGTAGCAGTGCGCTGTGGAAGTGCACTACAAGTTGTAAAATCTTCCGTCGCACTGAAGAAGATCTTCTTCGTATGTCTCTACAATTGCCGTACTGGCAGGGCGACGTGAAGAGAAAAAAAAAAGAGAATACAAAAGAATAGCAAACAGAGATGATACTTGGAAAAATAGTTTATTAAGAAACACTAAGGTGTTTCAAGCACTGGTAACAAGCGAGGACAACTGAGCAGACGCTAGCTGTTTACCTCACAAGGGTGTTTTCTGCTGTTATTATCTTGTCTTGCCTTTTTATTTTTCTTTGGCCCCTATGGATTTTTATTTTCCCCTCTATCCTTCGTACGACCTATAAAAGGCGCGAGGAAGCAAACACTCAAAAAAAAAAAAAATGGGGAAACCAAGACGGCGTTGCTGCTACGAACTGCACTAGCAAAGAGCAAGAAAAGGAGCAGCTTATAGCGGAACTGCGAACTCCTTTGAAGAAGGAAATAACGGTTTAGCAATAACACTTTATAAAGAGCAAGAACAAAAGAAAAAATAAGGTGCAGAGAGTGCTAAAGAAACAACAGATGAGGGAGTAGAGATGGATAGAAGGGCAAAGGGAGAAAGGGGGAGCTCTACGTATGCGCAAAGCGATTGAACAACCAGAAAGGAAAGTAGTTCAGATAGAAAAGAAGAAGTAAAGAGGAGTTGTAGCGAGAGACCGCAATGGCCCAATTTTAGTTCAAACAAACTCCAAGCCCGTTTCTACCGGAAATCGGAAAAAAAAAAAAGACTAGTAAACGTCTTTTTCGTTATTTAGATAGGATAACTGCGTGCTTTTTTGTTTCAAAACGCAAAAGCAATAGCCAAATCAAATAAAAATAACAATAAACAAAAAAGGAACACTTAATTTGTATAACAGAGAGTTCTTTTACAGCAAGTTTGTAAACAAAAAAAAAGTCGCCGATGCGAGGGTGGAATCGAGTCGAATGCGCTGATAGTCGCACAGAAACAAGTCTGAGAGACGAAAGAGTAAATTGAAAATCGAAAAAAAAAAGAGAAAAGAAGGCAGGCAACAAAAATAGATAAGCTAAATAGCACTTTCTAAAAGAAGGGAGTAAAAATCAAATTCTTGAGAGTGGAACTAAGTGTAGTCGAAGATCAGAAATCTTGCTAAATAAGCGATAAGCGAGTAATCGACTGTCCGACCTTTTTTGTTTGTTTGTTTGTTTGTTTATACTTGCTCGAAAAAAAAAGGTGGGGGACACAAGAGAGTATACAACACAGTTTGCACGCAACAAATAATCTTAATAGTCGGGTCGAAACTTGCGTCTTAAAGGTAATAGCAAAACAAAACGAGAGACTCTGTTGAGTCGAGTACTCTCTTTTCTCGATTTTTTTTTTTTAAGTGAGGCGCTGAAATGCTCCGGAGAAAAAAAAAGAGACGAATAAGGTGGGGTGCCGCAGTGTGCTCGCGTGCAGCGCTCTGGGTTGTTGAACACCGCGATTCCTCGACAGAAAAAAAAAAGTCTTATTACTTCGCGTTGGCAGTAAAAAAAAAAAAAACTCAGCTGAAAGAACGTGCACGGATGTGTGTATCCAAGCCAGTTCAAATGTACCACACGATTTCGCGGAGAGGGGAAAGCCCACCCACTAACAAGAAATCTTAGAAGGCTGGTAGATTCCTTCTAGTGCAAGGAGGAACGAAACTACAGAGGCGAGACGATCAAGATAGAAACGCACACTTTATAAAATGAAAAGAGAAAAAAAAAACTTAGACAAATATATATAAGTATGTAAGTTAGTAGAAAACCTTAGATTTCCCGACGACACCCTGTAAATAGTGACGAAAGAGTATCGCTCCCACTAACATGCACCTACTCCTGTACGTAACGGTTGGTAAAGGCCTTACCTTATTATTATTGTTTTTTCTCTCTCCGAGATGAAGCACAGAGCAATGGCAACAAGGAGGAGTAGAGAAGAAACTTATTGGCGATGTACCGTGGCGTGGAGGGAGAGGAGAGGCCGAACTTTGTGGGGAAAAAAAAAACACAAGGGAGAGAGAGTTATATAAATGTAAAGTTAATAATTAAAAAAAAACGCAAAGCTGCGGAGGCGCGTGTGTATATATAAAGAAGTGGAGATGTCGCGCAGAAAAGGAGATATGGGAGGGGAGATAACACGAGGACAAAGAGAAAGTGGCCATGCGTTTCGCCTCACGGGCACAACTTCTACCATGCGCTTCAGCACAAGCAAAGCACACACACAGAAACACATACAGATCGAGGAATCAGGTATACTTCAAATAGAAGAGCGGCGATCGACTCTGCGCTAAAACATATCTGATGACTTCGTCTCCCTTCCACCGTCTAGGCTGCAAAGAAGAAAAAGAAGTATAGGACACACTGACGCCTTTGTTTTTCCTTTTTGTGTATGTGCCTGTCCTTGACATTGCTGCGAACGTTGTTGAGCCTCTCTGTCGCCGGTGCACGAACACGCGCTGCGTAAGTATTGCATCTGTTTGTTTGTCAGGGTGTTTTAATATCTTTGCTCTTTTTTTTTTTTTTTTTTTCATCGCATGTTAACAAAATTTTCAAGGCATTCACAAATACAGAAGGCGAAAGAAAAAAAAAAACGCAAGGCAAACGCAAGCAATAAAAAGAAAGAGAAAATGACATATAGTTCATTACGAGGGAGTAGGTGTGCACTACGAGCTTTAAAAAAAAGGAAGAAAAGTATCAAACTCTCAACGCAATTGAAAAGACTCACACGCCGTAGACACGCGCAGCTGTCAACGGAGGAACACACAAAATGAAAACGCAGAAAGACAATTTTTTTTTTTTGTGTGTGTGTGTGCTTTCTTATATCAGAGTAAGGGAAGAACTCCGCCGCCCCAAATCATTCTTCCAAATTGCGTCAACAGAAAAGAGAACTAAAAAATATATAACCAGAGCAAAAACTTGTAAATACATCATTACCAGCACGGTGGCAGCGTAGCATTGATCGCCATATAAACTTTCTTTTCTTTTTTAAATATTCAGAGCTTGTTTGAGTGCCAGAATGTGGAGAGTGTTGATTGAACCTATCCGTCTCTGCGCAGTGAAAGGGAGGAAGAAAGAGGAGAAAAAAAACTTGCGCAGCGAGACCCAAAAAGCCTTTAAAATGCAATACTGCCGATAAGCAAAAAAAAGGTTCGGAAAAAATATATATAAAGAGGATTCTTTTCTTCAACATTTCTTTTTTTTTTTGAGGGCTTCACCCGTTCATTTTGTATTATTTTTTCCCGTTCCTTTTTGTTTTGCCATTACGGTCATAAAAAGACCTTAACAGAAAAGTCTTAGACTCCTAAAGAAGAAGACAAACGAGGTTACAAGTTACGCATGAGGAAAGCAAACAACTGCGCACCCCTTCGCCGACCCTAACAACAATTTGGTACGAATGGGCGAGCTGCACGACACCCTCGCGCAGTAGTTGGAAAGGATGGACAAAAGAGGCAGTTTCCAGCTCGTTGCGCCAGTGCCCGCAATACTAATGCAAGCGTGCGAAAGAAAGGTTAAACAAAGGACGCGATATTTTTCAAAAGCCTTGAGGCATCACGTCAGCTGCAACGGCGCTGTCGACGCCACGATCTGCAGTCTATAGTTGGCTCACATGGCACAGAGAGGGAGAGAGAGGGGATACAGCAAAGAAACCCAAGAAATCACCTCTCACAAATATACACTAGTGATAGTGCGAGAGTTCCTTCTTCCTTTTCTTCGTTGTTTTTTGCCCAGGGCCTTTTTTTCTGTTTCGCAAGTTCCTTTGCGCAATTTTCCGCCTGCCTCTGTTGCCTCTTCTGTAGCCGAGAGCCCCTGTAGGTTGGGTTTTCTCCTCTGCAGCGTTGTGGAGTACAAAGTGCTACTGACATTAAATATGAAATATAGTATGTTAAAGGGAGAACGATGTTTGTTTTTTTGTGTCTGCTTAGCATGGAATCAGAAGCACGAAGATGTTCACCAGGCCGCACGCCCACCCGATGAGGATCAGAATGAAGCCCGTGCCGAGATGCATGCCGTTGGCGTACTTCCCGTCCGTGCCATGGAAATCTTTGAGCTTCACACACACATCCTCCCCGGGAAAGGTGGTGGTGTCGGAGCCCATCTTCCGCAGGTAGCAGTCCAGTATGCAGCCCCAGCACACCGTCACGATCACCATCGCCGCGAAGTTCAGGACCATGCAGACATACGGGATGCATGGGCAGCAGCAGCAGGAGAGAAGACTGAGCACGAAGGAGACGGCAAAGACGATCACAGCGGCAATAGCGCAGACCTGCGCGGCTTTGAAGCGACTGTCGCGACCGGAGCACTCCGACCACACCGCGGGTGGCTTGTAAGCGTAGGTCGGACGCAGGCAGTTGTTCTTGATGCCCCACATGGTGATGCAGTAGGAGTCATCGAGGTTGAGCGTCTTCTCCTCGGACGGCTGAAGCATCGCCAGTGGGATGCCCACAGAGATGAGGACGATCGCCGCAAACTGGATGATCGCAAAGATAATTCCACTAATGCACCCCATTGTGAGAAGAGATGACAAGTGGGCTTCTATTGATTCGTGATGAAGAGTAGTGGTGAGCTATAAAGAAATGGGTAAGTGCAAGAGAGCGAGAGAAGAGTATGTACGATGGCTCTACACACGCTTGTTTGTTGTTGTTATGGTTGTTGGTGGTGATAAGTGCTCAAGTGGGAGCCACACACAAAAGAAAAGTAAAAGGATAAGGTGAAGGACAAAGTTTCGCCAACGGATCCTACTGAAGGAAAGAAAAAAAATTACGCAACGCCAAAGAAAAAGAAAAAGGGGGGGAGATGAGAAACAAAAAAAAGCAAGACACGCAACTATTAGCTTTCGAGTGAGCAACGAAGAATTGTTTTCTTTTTTCGTTCAGAAAGGGAGAGAGAGAGAGAAAGTAAGTGGGCAAGACGTGCCCTATAGATGACATGGTTATTGGCTCGCAAAGCAGATTCGCTGAAGCAAGAGAGGGCACGCAGCTGTGTACATGTATGCATCTGGCACACTATGCGGCTTCCGTAGTGACGCACTAGGCACGCCAAAAAAAAAAAAAAGCAGCTCTAATCCATCACAGTGAACAAAGACGAGAGTATCAGGGTCGTTACTGCGCTGCAAAGGGCGTATTCCGTGTTGCGTCCCTCCTCTATTCTCACAACCTACGACTCCTTGTCCCATAGCAGTAGTAACCTATATATGGCTTTTAGCCACACCGATTCTCCCATACTGGATGTTGTTTGTTTGTTTGTTTGCATGTTGTTGTTGTTTTTTTTTTCGTATTCTTAGCGATCCCTATATATTTTTTTCCAAATAATTCCACACAAGTGTGTATATCTCTATGCACATCCTTGTAAATATGTGTGCATATG